>KZ506394.1:44402-134379 GCA_002844005.1 Limosa lapponica baueri
GCCGAAGTAATGGCCAAAGTCTGCTTTTTCAAAGGGTCTTTGTACAAAACACTTGTTTCTACTACACAGGTCTCCGCCTTAATGCAAAGGGGAAGCCCAAGGAGATGGATGGTAGCAAATTGCTTGGTCCCGGTACCCACGTTGTTTAGTCGGTAAGGTTTTGTGGGCATCCAAGATTTTTTAGATGAAATCTCAGAAGATGGCTTGAGAATGGTAAATGTGCTGTTAAAATAATAATAAAAAGCTGTGAACAAAGCCTTGAACTCTGAAGCAAAGCAATGTGACCAAGCATCAAGATGCAAAGGGTTTCTTCAGCCAAAGCTGTCTCCTAAGACTTTGGAAATTTGTCCCATTATAATCAATAAAGGAGTCCAAGTGGGTGGGGAGAGAAGTGCTAAAATAGCATTCAAAAACCAAAGAGTTTTAAGGTTTTTTGGAAGAAGACAGTTGTTTTATAATGAACAGCTGGTTTCATTTCCTCTGCCCTCTCAGTCAGGATGAATAGATGAAAGAGGGAAGGTACATGCACTCTGGGGAAGCTTAATTTCTTGATATCAGCTTTCCCTGTCAGGGGTGCACCTACGCCAGGCTTGCTTTTTCCTTAGTAATGACGTCGAGGTGTTAATCCTTAAAGGCTGAAGTGTCGGAAGACGTGCTAGAACAAACTGCTGAGTTACAAAGCGATGGGCTGCCAGATTCGAAGTGTGTGTTCACGTGTGAAAGGGTTGTTGTTGGTTGCAAACACGCAGTTCCTAAACAAGTGGGATGATTGAAGTAACAGGTAGTGGATGGCGATTTTAAGAAAGTTTGCAGCTTTGGGTGAGATGGAAAATGCTCTTTTCCATCTGCTTCACAGAATGGTTTGGGGTGGAGGGGACCTTAAAGACCACCTGGTTCCAACCCCCGTGCCGTGGAGTATGACTGCTGTCTCCTAAAAAAAAATGGGAAAGTGAGAAATAGGGAGAAAAAAATGAAGGTCAGCGAAACAGCAGGTGAGCCTAAGCTGCCCATATGTATCTTAAAGTTGGATACTGGAAACCCCCCAAGGACTTGAATAGGTCCTTGCAAGATTTACCTTCTCTCCCAGTTGCAAAGGTGCTTTATGTCAGCACAAAAACTGCGGTTGCCTCTATCTCAAACATTATTCCTGTGTCTGTCTCTTGCGTGCTCACAGAAAATGTGTTAGCAAGAGGTTTCACAGGACTTTTGAAACGTCTCGCACAAGGTTACTAGAAAAAATTAAGCTGTAGCAAGTGAAGGATGAAGAAACAGCATGAATTAAAAATTAGCTGGGAAGCAGAAGGTGAAACAGAGGATTAAATGATCACGTCTCATCACAAGCAGCTCACAGTGGGTGACCTCCCTGTACATTTGTGATTTGGAAAGTTGACTGAGAGGGAAGATGGGAAAATTTGCAAATCAGAGTTAAAACTGAAGAAAAACCCACAGAGATGCATTTACTGCCATGTGGCCCATTCATTTAGCTCATTTCAAGTCCTTCTGTGAGTGAGCATCAAGATGTGCAAATTGACACATCACCGAAGGGGGAAATTTAATCGACTTCTACGCCTTATAGGTTAGCAATATCAGTGCCAGAAGTCCACGGAAAACTTCCATCTGATGTAAAGAGATGTGCACAAAGCCAAAAATAGAAGAATACACACAGAAATGGTGATGTATCAAAGGTAGAAACTGCACTATGAGTAGGCTCCTACGCAGGAAAACTTATTGCCAAACAGGTGAGAACTTGGGGAAGGCACAGAAGATCTCATATCAAAGTCAGTAAAGTTTTTGTGACCATGTCCTTAGAAAGTAAAGGAGTAATAGCAGTTACAATTGAAATATATGAAACAGTGGTCTAGAAAAAGGAGGACAGAAGATGCTTTTTTCCTGCTCCTTATGACAGAGCTCGGCCATAATTCAGTAAAATTAAAGAGCAGCAGAATTGAATAATAAAACAGAAATTCTTGTTTTACTCGCAGTGCCTCATTAGGCTTAGAGTTCAAGCTGTAGGACATTGCAGAAACTAAAAGTTAGCAAGATTTCCAAAAGGACTGAGCATGCTGCAAGTATATACAGTTGTTCCTGGGAGGCAAACCAAGGCTGTGTCTGTAACAGATTATATCATATGAATTTATACACAATTGGGAAGGCTCTTGGGCATTGTGAGTGCCTGGTGCCCAGCAGTTTGTTTCTGGGTGAGCAAGCTCTCATGGCTCCTGAAATGGGAAAATCTCCTGATCCAGCTGCCAAATCACACACGGGGTTTGCATGGGGAGAATTCAGGTTGGGACGGGCCTGGTTGAGCCATGCAATTGTTCAGACTCAGACAATCACGTCCCTGTGCTCGGGAATTGTCCTGGGCGTGCTTGAATCTTGCAGGGTATCATATTCGTGGGCTTAAACTGCTCATGTCTTGGAGACAGCAAGACCTGCTGAGAAGGCTACATCAGCCTGTGTCTGACTCTGGTAGAAAGCAGGAGGCCTCATTTGATGGCTCTTGACTTTTCCTTTGAGGTTTCTGGTTAGGACCACTTTAAGAGGGAGATAAACTGGCAGATAACATTCCTGACTGCGGCATTTTTCCTGCAGGATCTGAATTTTAAGTTTTTTTTCGTTATGCAAAAGGCTTTCTTGACGGCATATCCAAAAGCAAGTTGCCCAAATAATAAATGCGCTGTTAAATTCACACTTAGCAGCAACTATTCTGCTCTCCACTTTCCCTAAGCAGTGGTACCCCTCTTTGCGAATCTCATCTGATGCATGAACTGTCAAAACACAAATGGGCAACTGTGACTTCTCCGCTGTCTGCTCCGGAATGATAGCTTAATCTATTTGCTGTATTCATCCCTTTAATTTCCATTTTTATTGCTATAATCTAACCTACTTTTTTTTTTTTCCCCTCTCTCGGTACACAAATTATAAAGATGGCCTTGCCTATTCATCAGGAGACTCTAAAGCTTGTGCGGTGCGTGATGCACGATTCCATCTTCTTGTTTGATCTAGTTAACGCTGCATTCATAACTGTACATAAAAAAAGGGGAGTGCTGTCTGATGACAGCTTAGCGTAAATCATGGCATCCTCTGACCCAGGTGGAAGCACGGAATCTTATCTGATCTGAAGCTTAAAAAAAACCAACACTGATAAACACCGCTTTTAAAGCATTCCTAAACCCATGAGAAACAGAGCTGTTCTGTTCATTGTACGGGTTTGAATGGGTACATGAGCCTTTTCCTGGAACGCAGGACCGATGGCATCACTATCTACATGGAAATGTCATCACAGGAGTGCTGTGTAACCACGAGGTTTGTTCGTAAAGTAACGCTCAAATTAGGATCCCACTTCAGCACCGTTTTAGGAAAAGCAATTTAATACTGCTCAAATACCATAGGAGCATAAAATGGCCTGATTTTGCACTAAATTGCTGGAGCCTATAATAAAATGTACCGGGTAGTTAATAAATAAGGCAACTGAATAGAGAATTTTTAGAGTCAGACTTTTTTTTTTTTTTCTGGCAACAGGCATCTATCAGTCCCAGCCTCAGCTCAGCCGTGCACATCTGGGTAGAAAGGAAAGATTGCGTTTATGTATGGGAGATTCAACTCTAATTTTCACCTGTATAAACCAATGTGGACTGTGAAGAGAATGACATGATTAAATTGATATACTACCAAAGTGATAAATCCAATATCTGGAAAGATGTTTTCCTTCCCTGCTTGCTTCTGAACCGTAGAAATTGGTTTTCAGCTCTTCACTCGAGAACAGCAGAGGAGGATTTATCGTGTTTTTTTTTTTTTCTTTAGAAATATTCTGTGTTGCTCTAAAAGTACCTAATCACTGTTGTATTGATTTGTGTATCAAAAAAGGAATATTAGGTAAAGAGCAGGAGTTTCCTTGGCTTTTGGCCCTGATTCTTACTGAAATACATATATATGTTTTTACTGCAGTTTCCAGGGAGTGATTTGCCTGGTCTGGCCACAGGACAGAGCAGAGTGTGGGCAACCACCTGCCTTAGGCTTGAATCAACATCATGCAGAAGCATGTCGGGTGCCTCTGAGGTGGCCTCAGTGGCACGGAGGGGCCCGTGGGCTCGGTGAGCTGCTCCTGGCCCATGGGCAGAGATGTCCTAAATGTTTGTGGCTGCATCTTTAGGAGGATTTACACTGTTTTTAAGCAGGGTGTAAAAGCACGAGGTCTACAGCTCCCAAAGAAATATTTTATCTGCAGACATTGTAACCTACTTTAATCTGATAAATGCTGACACTGTCCCATAAAGGAATGGAGGAGAAATCGATGTAACCCTAAACTAAATTGAATTGTTGGGTTTTTTTCCTTTCCCTTCTGCAAGACTTAAGTAACTTTGCGATTCATCACATGCTACTGATCAAGAGCTGAGAAAGTTTCTTTCCAGCCCTAGAAAAATTAAATTTTACGCAGCTTTTGAGTTGGATTAGTGGTGGGCAGGGCAATATATAGCTAGATCCTAATTATTTCTTAGGTGTTGCCCACCACCTGCTCCATCCCTCCACTGCTGGTGTGTGTTACTGCTTGTGGGCTGGCAGATCCATGTGGGCTTGCTGGAAGAGGAATCGTGGAAGGGTTATTAGATGGCAATAGAAAATTGTTGTAAATAAAAACATTCAAAAAGCCAACAGAAGTCTTAGGTTTATTTAAAAATACATTGTCAAGAATATTGCAAAGACCATTGTAGAAATACAATTATCTTCAGCATGGCCTTCTTTCTAATTGAGTCTTAGACCCCCACTAGTTAAATGACTGGCTTTCTATCTGCATGGTAAAATCTGCTTTTTTGCAAATAACTCTTTATGAACACTGCTCCTGTTACAAATCATGAAGTACAATTTATACCGGCAATAAAACCTTTAACAATTGCTAGAACAGTTAACCAGCTCACTAGAACATTCCCCATCCCACATCTAGCCTTAGGAAGTTAACTAACAAACATGTTATTAACCACTGATGAGGAGCTGTTCAGAAGAGATTATTGCTTAATTAATCTTTGTACTGAGCTAATAAGAGTGTTAAATGGGCCCCTCTGTTGAATTGGGTTGTTAATACAGATTGCAAGTTCCCTCAGGGAGAAATCGGAGACCAATATGACATTAAAGTTAGCCATCCAACAAAGAAGATATTTTAGGCATTAAAAATAACAAAGCCAAACATCTTCATTAATAATGTCATATGATTCAGTGGCTGTGTGTGTATGAGTGAGTGAACGTGCGTGTATGAATTACTGTGCTCTTTCCTCTTCTGGTAAGGAAGCTATATCAAAAATCTTATTTAGATTCAGCGGTTTTCATCACTGTTCTGTTGCGGCATAAATTAAACTTGTCACACTTATCTGTAGTATGCAGGTTATGCTGATCGGGAAGGCAGAATCTGAGGCAAACTCTAATGTCATCTGCTTATCCTAAAAAGACAAACAAGATCAAAAATCTCTTCATATTAATGAGTTAAATAAACCTTCTGCTTGATACAATTTGATGCAACAGTAAAAGCCAGTGACCAGATTGCCCTTGCGCTTCATAACATTTTTAGTAGTGAGCACTCAGGTCTTAGCAAGGTGCCCATATTTAATATTAAGCCTTCATTTTGAAAGACATTGTAATTCCCTGCACGAGAAGTTACCTACTGCCTTCAGTTCCCTTTTAACACACATGTTACATCTTTTGGGAAAAGAGACAGATTCCATAAAAAGGAAGGTTGGAAAGGAATAATTTGCCCTTGAATGTCTGGTGTTAGTAATTCAGAAGGAACATTGGTCTGTCACTAAAGTCACTTCCACACCAGCCCTTGTCCCTCATGAGACCAAATTCCATCCTTACACCCAACTCGGAGGTGTTGACTCTGTGTATGCCTGCATCCCATGCTCCAAATGTTATACTCAATGCGGATTACATTTATTTTGTATGCAACGATCTCAAAAAGACTAGGCAAAGCATTCATGACATGAAAGTAGCAATGTGACAAAATTGCGCTCATGCATACCCTTATTTTTGATGTTAGGGTTTTAGCTTGTCTGAATTCTTGCTGGCTTCAGACTTAATATACTGCACACACCTCCCCTCTCACCGAAAGCCTGGGCTTGTCTGAAGGAGGTAAAGTCCTTGTTTGCCTGACTCCTCTGTGACTAGCCTTTGACATCTTACAGGCTTATTTTATGGTCCTTTGCTATGGACACTTGAATATTGATGAGGATCTTGCACTTAGGGGATCTGGTCATAGTACAGATCATCGCTTAGTGGCCTGTTGACTGGTTTTCTCTATGTTGTTCGTGTTGTCTCTAATGCATCACGACGAAGCACCAAAGCAGAACCTTCTTGCTTAGCATACCCTTGGAGACCTCTAAATATCGCCTCACTTCATTACTACTGCAAAATGATCAATATGCCTCACCAAAATTAACTGTACTTTGGACATCTCCCTTGCCTGATTACTGTGCATTTTTTATTCCTCAAGGATAGTGGAGGTTTGTTCCCAGCCAAGATGTTATGGTGGTTGTAGGCACAGCTGCAGAGTCCCTCTGTGCCTGTGGCCTTTTCAGGAAGGGGCCTTAGCTGCTAATCAAAAATAATCTTCGCGCACGTGCACGTGATTTGTGTTTGGCGAGTATGAGTTGGAATTCATAAATGGGACGTGATTGATTAGGATAACATACCCCTGCACTTTTATAAACACCGGGATGAGGGCTGGAATACCTCACTCCTGACTCTACAGCGTATGTCCACAAATCAGAGATGTTGTTTTCCCCACCCCTCATTTCATGCTGACCTTTTAACGTACTTGCCGAAGCAAATCTTATGTGTACAACAGCATATTGGCTTGATGTATTTGTTACAGATAATTAATACTGCTCTAGTCAACCATCTTCTCAATTATTATTTCCAGTTGCTTCATAGTTATTAAACTGTCACATTTCAAGTGCGGACGAGTGTCCGTGGTGATATACAGAGGCCTGTTAAGTGGAAAACTTTTAGGTGCCTTTTTATTACTCAGATCCCCAAGGAATACCACTGTGGTCATGCTGTCTTCAAATATATATTTGACCTATACTTCATACATGCAGTTAAAGGTTAGAATAAATACGCATGTTTTCTCTGCTTGTTAAGCGAAACTCTAGACATAAAGAGAACATGAGAGGAGTTTCCACTGATCTCCCAAGTAACACAGTAAATTGCTCACACTGGATGCACCTGCCCACCTCAGATCTGCTCCACTCATCCATGCTGCTGTTTTTCCATATGTGCGTTCGTAGAAATCCATTTGCATGGAAATACAGCTCACTAGTTAAGCCTTTGCATTGTAAATCCACCTTTAATATTATCAGCAGTGCTCCCTGCTGTGTATCAAGGTCCAGTAAACCACTCCTCCATGCTGGGGACCCATTGCGCATCCTGTGTCTTCTAGGCTCTTGCTTTCCATTACACCTTCTTCTATGAGCAATGCCAGGTCCCTCTTGCCGCAGCGGGAGCCAGCTGAGCTCCTGCAGTAAGTGCAGGACCCTCCTAGATGCCACTTATTCCTGTGTTGTCCTCAGTAAAATCACCTTATGAATGCTCTTCTTGCAGGATCCTTTCTGTGCAGAAGGAGTTGGATCTCGAGGGACTATGAGCTTCAGCATGAAGATCCAAGCAACAAGGTCAGAGACTGCAAAACCCCATCCCCACCCAGCTCACCACCACGCCTGTGGTCCTGAGTACTGTCAGCTCGCACTGAACAGTGACAGTGCTTGGGAAGAGAGGGAAGGAAAGCTGAAGTGGAAAAGCAGGGGGAAAGAGTTAGAATAAATGCCTGAAAGAAGGGAGGGAGTGAGAAAATGATGGAACAGGTGTTGTTAAATCTCTGTTCATCAGGTAGTAAAACTCCCCTCTACCCAGAGAAAAATCCTTTGCTCTCCAGGACAGACCCAGCTCCCAACAAGGTCATGCTGGATTCAGGGAATTGTCTTTCAGAAGCTTCATCTCAAGCAAAACAATATCCCGGCTTTTTACCGAGAAAAATCTGGACACCAAAAGTGGTCAGGAATCCAGCTAATGATAATTTTCAACTCCAGTAGTCCTGTTTGTCCAGGACAGGGCTTCTCCTTCCGCTCTCTGCTGTCAGACTCTGATCCTTCATTTTCTCTCACAATTGCTCAGGAGACCCTTTTCTTCTCAATCACAGCCCACCAGGTGCAACAGCTGCCCCCCGCCTCCTTTCCCCTCTCCTCTTTAGGTACATTTCCACCACTGCCATGACCTTCAGAGCTGATGTATGGAGCATCCCTGCAGGATTGTTCTCTCTGACATTGAGCACGAGGCTGGGCAATAAAATGAGGAATTAGCAGGCATTTACATTCTGAAGTTAACGATAAGGAGTGTGAGCCTTCCGAACATCTGTTTCCCCTGTTTTCAAGGGGGCCTTCAATTTACTCCTGGTTCTCATCCACGCAGCTATTACCATTAACCATCAGCCAGCAAGTGCCCTGGGTCTGGGGAACAGAGGCTGGATTGTGGAATGAAAACCTTTTAAATCATGGTACATCTTCGTTTTGGAGCGACAATTGTAACAGCCATGGGGTTAAGAAACAGTTGGAGACCTTCTTTGCAGGTGATGAGAGAAACACAGGGAAAGCTGTGCTGTCCTCAGGCCTGGAGCTGGACTCAGGGCTATGTAAATGAGGAAATTGTTCTGCAAAAGGCTGTGGTCCCTCCCCCAGGACACTGCTGGTCTGTCTCTTCTGCCAGCCTGCGAAGTCCTAGGCTGGTGACTGTCACCCAGGGAAAGAACAAAGCCCTGACCCTAAGGTGAAAGAAGGGCCAGAAAACCCAGAAATGGGCAACTTGCAGGGGAAAAAGAATGAGATGGGGGAAAAAACAGTAAGAAAAAAAAGCCTCAGGATTAAGCACGTAGGGAAAAAGAAGTCAGGAGGGATGGATGAAGGGAAACTCTGGGTAATGACCACTGCTTTGAGATAAGTCGGACAGAGGGGCAGAACTCCGTTCCTCAGTGAAACACAGGCAGGGTGAAGCTACCAAAGAGCAACCCCCTCCTGATCCAGGGAACGAAGGGGGAAAACCGGGCACCCTGGCACCTGGTCAGGGTGCCAGAGCAAAACGTAGAAGGGACCCCTTATGGAAGAAAATACTTGAGTGGATTACAAAGGCCAATATAATGAGAAGTTTTCCCGGTGCCTCTGCCTTTGGCTTTCAAAGTCTTGTAAGAGGGCACATTGTTGAGCTGTTACACCCCTTCCTGATTTAGTGACACTGGACGTAGCCTTCACCTCCAGAGTCGCCCGCTTCATCACCTTTAATAACTTCGTGAAGGGTAATGAAGCATTTTAGGTTTTGTGTCAAGCTGGCTGGAGTGGCGGGGGTGGGACATGAAGGCTTTGGGACATCTGGCCAAGGTTTCAAGATGCCTTTGAGAAGGGTCCCGGGGTGGGGATAAGGCAGCCCAAGGCTCAGGGTCCCACTGCTGCAGCAGCTTCAACTGAGAGCCTGGAGAGCTGCCCCCCACATTTGGTGCCAGCTCCATGTTCTTTCCCAAATTCTCCCTAGTTCCTCCGTGAAATTTGGGGCTGAGGCAGTACCAGGCTGCAGGATGGAGACGGATTGTCTGAGCCTCGTGTCTGCTGCCCATCCACAGGCAAGAGCTGGAGGTGGGTTTTAGCATTCCCCCTTGTCAAAAGTATTCCTCCTTGACAAAATCTAAACACAATAATAGCCTGGGGCGGGGGGAGGGGGGTTTAAAAGCCTGATGCCAAAAGTGACTTTCATTATGCACTCTTTGCAGTCATCCAACTGCTCCGAGACTGGTGCACACCTTAAATTAAGGATCTGTGACAGCTGGAGGTGTGGGAAGCCTCTGTGGTTTACCAAATAACAGGGAGAGGCAGGAAAATCAACATGTCACACCAGTGTCTGCTGGCACTCGCACTGATTTAACTGACTCCATGCTTTTTAGCATTTGTGTTGAATTTGCTTGGCTTTTAAAAACAGACGGGCTCTCAGGCTTGTAGCCATTTTCAGATCAAACACTCCACAACACCCCTGTCCCCATCCTCTTCTGAGACGCTTTTTGGCTGTCATGAGTTGTCTGACAAGGATTTGGTTCCAAAATGGTGCATCCAAGGGTGTAATAGAGCCTTTTCTTTTTGCCCATTTCCCTTTTAAGCAAGGTAACCAAGAAACCCCAATTTGCACCCGGGAATGCTGATTGCACTAAGCAGTTAAGTCCATCAAGTTCCCAGTGACACTTTCTGTCTGTGAGTTTCAGATAAAGGCAGGGAGCTAAAGTAGCTTAATGGATTAAAGCAATTGCCTTCCCCACCTAGACACCTCGGCTGGAATCCGATTTCGGCGCTCAAGTGAAATTGTTCATTTGCTTCAGGAGATGGGAGGTGAAGACAGGTCACCCAAATCACCCCAGTGGCCAAGAGCCCCCATCTGGCAGCCGAGGGGTGGCTCACCAGGACCAGGGCCATCGGTGCTGGTAGATGGGGTGTCCTGACAATGCAAGTGTCCCTGCAAGTCGTTCCCCTGCCAGATGCCCTCCCCAGAGGGGATTTCCCCCCTGCTAAAAATTTAGCCCCCTTTGGCATGGAGTAACCATCCTTCACAGCAGATGTGGAGAAGTTTGTCCTGCTTTTGAATATGCGGTGAGAATTTCTACCAAATTCTCATTCACTTGGAAAACAGTGTTCAGGCTGAGGAGGTGCTAAATGGTTAACCTTTCCATCAGACCAGGGAGAGGCTCTGGCTGTGAAAGCACCAGTAATTTACCTTCCATTAAGACGCTGCAGCTTCTGGTCTATTTGAAGGCTGATAAAAATTGTCTTCTAAATAATAAGGCTTTCCCTGTAAAAAATACCAGAGGTAATGGAAAGATTAAAACAGAAGTTGAGACATCACCAATCTATATATTCAATCAATGCCGAACGCTGAATGCAGGCGTTCTGCTTCTGTTACTAGGACCATGCCAGAAAGCTCAGGAGAATTTCCAAGAATTGCTGCTATTTTAACTTCCCTTTTTTTTTTTAATTGTAGTTCGTCTTTGAGGTCCAGAAGAGAAGAATTGAAAGTTGTCCAAATGATTGGAGAGATCAGTGGAAAATCTTGCAGAGTACCCATGACTTTTCATTTGCAGTTTTAGAGCCACTTCCACAGGAGCAACACAGCTCTCAGGGCTGTTCCTTTCACTCTTCATGGTGGCCATAATAAAAGTGGCCTTTCTTAAAGGATCCGTTTGTTTCTGTGTGTAGCTGAGGCCCATCACTCCTTATTTCCCAAGACATCCCAGAACACCTGAGAAAATGTGTCCTGGAGGGTCACCCCCTCATTGTTGTCTTCTCCAAGGTCAACCAACACAATTTTGCCTGGTGACAGCACGCAGCAATTTTCACCAGGAGAACATTTCTCCAAGATAGCCAGATTTTGATTAGGAAGAACAGAATCAGCCAAGCTGAAACTGAACAGTCAATGCCCCAGTTTTGCAAACTTCTTTTTCCCACGTAATATTTAGAAACACAATCTGTGAGAGCAGTAGGGTAGAGAAATCCATTTCTAACCTCTGCAAACAGAGGCAGATCCCACACTGCTCGCTGAAGTTCATGTGAAACATATCACAGGAAAGCGCTTCACAGGAATGATGCATCTGTGTGACAGAGGAGAGAGACAGAAATACCACTTAAAGCCAGATTAATCCAACACGATTTAATAACAAGGAGCAAAGGAACATAGTTGTCATTTACCATTGGCTTTAAATGCTTTGTGTTAACCGCATTTACTCCTCCATCCGATGTAAGCTGTTCATTTAAATCCTCTTGACACGCTCTCTCTCTTATCATTTCCTACAGAACCCTGTTTTACTGCCCCCCTCTTCTGCCCCAGCTTTCATCGAAGTGTGATTGGAGCAGAAAAATAGCCCACAGGCTGGTACAGCGTGGGTCAATTTCTTTCCTCTCACATTATTTTCCATTAAGAGTTTAGAAGGCGGCTGACCTTGACATAGGACACAGAGTCATCACCTCTGCCCTGTGTAACCATTACTCCGTCTCATGAGGATGTTGGAGGAAGCCTGTTCTGCAGACCTAACAAAGGGGAAACTTTTCCTTGCCCATGAGCAAATAGGATGGGAAATTGTTCCTGGGTCCTATCTGCAGCGTTGTTTCTAGGCTGCAACTAGAGCTAGTGGGGATTCTTTTTTTTCCCCCATGGACTTAGGGGCTTTTGTTGTCCCTGCTGGTGTTTTTTTCAGCTTTCTCCATCAGAGGCCCAGAGCTTGAGAAATGGAAATGTTTGGGAGTTTCTCAGCAACGAAAACTTCTCAGATCATGAAAAATCATTGAAAAGTAGCATGTTCTTGAAAATATCTATTGAGTAGAAAAGCTGTTTTTCACCAGAAAACATCAGGGACAATTTTCTCCACTCTAGTAGATGTCACACCTGAACCTGAGCTCCTTTTTTACACCGTTTCATTTCTATTTATTTATTTTGCCTCCTTCCCCCAAACACCCCTCTCCCTCTCTGCCATCGATAGGGATGTTGCCATGGTGGAAGGGTCAGCTCTCCCCGGCTCAGCCCCTGCAGAGGGCTCACAGCCTCCTTTGAACATCCAAGAGACCAGCGGGATTTCATGGTGTTCTTGTGTTGGGGTGAAACCACACAAACAATTCCCCATTGACTTCTGACTCCAGGAAGGAGGAAGATGCCGGAGCTGGAGAGGGGAGCAGAGCTCTGAAATTTGGGACATGAGGGTTTTCTTCCAGGCCCTCTTCCAAGCACTACCCAGACCTTTTATGCAGGCAGTGGTGGGTCACTCAATCCCCATCGTCCATCTGCAGCGGGAGGCTCATGTACTCACTACCCACCTGCCTCCATGTCCTTTCTGTCCCCTGCATTGCCACATAAAGATCCCAGGGATCCCCAGCTGAAATATCACAGTGCAATGACAGTATTACTAGGATATATTACTTACTCCTATCTCATTAGTTAGGATCTAGCTAAAGAAATTGCCATTTTCCCCAGTCAGCCAGGGACTACTGTTCATTTATCTTACAGAATGCAAATATGCTGGCAGTCAGAGGGTTAAGAGAAAGCAGCGACTAAGTACTTGTAAGTTGATGTAGTGCCCTGAGGGTACCTCTGCTGGTAATAAAGTGCATCTCATAAACAGATCTGACTCTGTGCTACAGTCCAGCAAAGCAAAGTAGAGTGGATCCGTCCCAAATTAACCGTAAATGAGACTGACACTCTAACACAAATCGAACACCCCTCAGGCCTCCACTTACATTAGTTACAAAGCCTTGGAAAACGATCTAGAAGGGCTTTTTCTTCTCAAGGAAAAGTTAATTGAAGGGATCTGCAAATGGTAGAAAAGGCAGATGTACAAGAAGCAAAAGCCACTTAAATCCTTTTCTTTGCTCACACCTTCTCATGATGAAAACCACGACGAATTCATGAGAATATTAACAATAACTGCTAAGTGTGAATTCATCAGGGTGCTGTTTTCCTCCTCCACCACTCTCCTTACCCTGACCTTTGAGGTGGAGAAGTCCATCTCATCTATAGGTGTGGCCACTTCCAGACACACCACTGGAGGCAAGAGATCACCACTCTGGGACTGGCGCTGGGAGGTGAACAGGGCTGCGAGAGCAAAAACCAAGTCAGGAAAACTCATGGGCTGGGAAAGTCTGGACTCCCCAAGGGGCTTGAGGACACCCACGTGGGTTGTGAGTGCCCCTACAGCTGAGCTTTGGGTGTCATGGGCGCTCTCCACCCTGGAATGCCCAGACCTTCTCTGTGTCTGGTTCTCCTGTGTCCTGGTTACTGCTGTCCCCAAGTCCACACCTCTGCCCTCCTGCTGAGGGGCTCCAGCTCAGCCAGGGAACAAAAAGCCAAGATACACAGGGTGGCCAAGCCTGCATTTCAGAGGAACAAAAATATGCTTTTTTTTTTTGTTAGAGGGAAACGTGTCTGGCACCCAAGACCACCGGTGGGGTCAGGTCCTCCATCGTGACTATATCCCGCTTGTGCTTGTGCTTGTGCATGTCATCGTCAGCAGGCACGGGCCAGAAACCTGAGCTGCACACCCGATCAGGGGCTAATCAGGGACAGGCACATCAGATCCAAAAAAATGCAAGAAAACTGCGGATCCGGACTTTGGGGCTGCCATTTGCTGCTTCGTGCCTTAAGCTCCGTCTCTGCTGCTTTGCATTTCAGACGCAGGGGCATGGTTTATAATAGGAATTCCAGAACAAAGGCTGGCATCTATTTTTTATGCTTTGTTAAGTAGCCTGTTTGGATTTTTATGATTCAACTAATATTTGTGGTTTTTTTATTGTGAGCAGCCATCCAATAGCAACATTAAATAAAAAGTGGAGCCTCTTTATTGATTTGCTTTTAGTTAAAAACAAACATATCATATATAACCGAGATGTACACTGCTTGTAGATCGTAGCGAGCCCATTTATAAAACCATCAAAAGAAATAATTAAATGGAATATATCACAGCCACCTTTCCAAATCATTCGAACAGGCATGTTACACACGTAAAATGCTGATAGCCCTGCTGGCAAACTTTTAATACAATCATTTGGTTTGCACTTTAAATGCCTGGCATATTTTAATCCTGTAGATAAATGAATCTCAGTGGGATTGCTGAGTAATTAAGAAAAGTGTCTCTGATGGTCTTGCCTCATACAGGGAGGTGAAATAACACCAGGATAGTCAGCTGATCATCTGATATCTTTACATTAAAAAAAAAAAGAAGGCAAACCCTGAGGCATGCCATTGTCACGCTGTGTGACTGGGATAGCTTTCAAACTAGTTGGGTTTTCGGTGCTAGTTGCATTGTGGTTTTATAAATTGCCATTTAAAATGTAAACCAGCGTGTGTTCTGGAAGGAAGCCTCTCGAGAGCCCCTGAGCCGGAGCACGGTGGCCTCGAGGCCGCGGGTCAGGGTTCATCTGCTCCGTGGGGCTTTCCTTGATTGAGGGCGATAGCTCGGCGAGCCGGTGGCAGTGGTGGAAGGGCTTGGGGAGGAGCCATTTGCTCCCTGCTAGATAATCGCCGGCAAAAGACCCACAGAAGTTGTTTATTTTCTAGTCACGGGTCAAGATATAGTCAGGATGCTCTTGATAGCCTGCTTTTGGTTTTGCATTGAGCTTTCTGGACGCTCAGTTTTACTTAAAGCTCAGATTTTTTTTGGTAGGATATGCCAAATAGAAATTGAAACACTGAGCCCCTCCCTCCCCCTGCGAAAGAAACCAAGCCTTAAATTACTGCCTGACTCTTTGATGTGCCGTGATTAGCAACGCACGCAGTTTTAGTCCCGGTGCAGTTACACACAAATCAGACTGGGAACTCTCCCTCAGCTCTTACTGCCAGCAGAGGGACGTTTTCACATTGAGACGTTTAACTCAAAATAGTCGCTTTGCTGGAAAAAATCCTCTTGGCGAGCAGACTCTGGCAGTTTTCCCTTCGGCATGAAGTCGCAGAGCTAAATCCCAGGCTGGGACCTTGGAGGCTTGATCTCCGAGGTCAGGCTCTACTCCCCTCTCGGCAGTCAGCTGTATCACAGCCAGAAACACGCAGCGTCAGCTGGGATTTTTGCCGGACAATATTGCTCTCGGTTTCCACGCGTGTGTCCTCCGGCAGGAAAAGCATTCCAGGAAGAAAGTGGTTGCATCCCCCAGAGATGATAACTGCTCTTGTTATGAAAAATGTTAGTTATTCTCTGGAAAACAGACACAGAATTAAGACATTAGGTAATTAGGTCAGTTGCCCCTTTAAATGAATATTTTCGACTAAAAGACATTATTATTATTGGGGGAGAGGCGGCTGCAGGAACAGTCCATTTGACAATTGTGTCTGAGAGCAGGGGACAGAAGCGCCTGTTTATTGGCTATATAAATCAAATTAATTTAGTTAAATTTACAAAGGCAGGAAGAAAAGCAATAAGGTCTGTCCTGTGGCTGTGCCCCAAAACAGAAGCAACAATGTCAGTATTAAAACTGGTCTCCCCAGGGAAACGAAGAGTGCGATGTGGCTGCAAGTATCTATTTGGTTGTTGTCATTTCCAATGCTACATATTTTAAATTTATTTCAAGCACTGTTGAAAACCTATACTGGTGAAAAAACCACCTGCCCAGAGGGACCCAGTGGGGTGATACAGACACTGGCATGAAGGGGAGGTGTGCCGTCTTGCTCCAAGGAAATAGTGAATTAAGGTTTTATAACAGAGTCAATAAACCCAGCTATATCTCCTTCTGCCATTATTCATAGATTTATGGATTATTTATAGGCATATGTCCTGGCCCCCTAACTCTGACCTCCTGCCCCTCGCCCCCTGCCCCTCTCCACTGCTCTACCAACATCCTCTGCCCTGTCCATGACTCCAGCCACATCTAAAGCAGGGCACAGCATCACTTTTGACCCTTGATGCAAAAAGGAGGTAAAAAGAGGTCATACTTTGACAACCCAGCATTTCTTGCCTTGGTGTTTGCTGTGTTAGTCCAGGCAAGACAGAAGTGACGTGGGTCCTGGACATCACAACCTGTCTCTAGCTCACGAGATGCTAGTTCGGATGCAGAGAAAGAAGCAGTCACTGCAGGACGTAGCCTGGAGGGAGCTGGGTGGCTTCCACTGCTCTGGCCAGCTGGTGATGGCAGGCATCGGTCTGCTTTGTCTCTGCTGACATCAGCATAACTGCAAGGGTATATTAAGCTGAAGGACAGTTTAATTCAATTCGGGAAGGACTAGCCACCTCTGGTTTTTCCTCCTGAGAAGATTCTGAAGGTGAAATAAACAGTCTAAGAGTGAAATTCTGCCATCATATACCTGCCTATGAATGTCATCAGTGTCACGGGAGCACCATGTGTGAACATGGGAAGATGATTTGGTGCTCAAGGTGAGGCTTTTCTTGTTGAGCATCATTTTTTGTACACTTTCTGGGCAGAGGAGTCCCTGCACCATCTTTGACCTAGATGGGCTCAACCTTAGCTATCTTCGGGCTGAAAAAATGCCACCAGCTGCCAGAATGCCTTTGGTGCATGTAGAGATGTGAAAGGACGTGGTCCAGGCAAGCTGTTGCCGGGTGCAGCTCATGAGGGATGCATGCCTCTGGTGATACTGTGGGACATAATAATTATCTTAACAGCACTTGGCACTGACTACTGCCTCCCATCCATGTCGCTCTCCGAATCTCTGTGCCATTAGCTAATTGAGCTTTGTAGCAATACCCTCAGCAACGCTGGCATTGGCAGGCACATTTTTCAAATGAGTAAATACATATTTGGAAAGGCTACATGTCCTGCCTGGCCAGTGGTCATCAGTGGGATCTGTGAGCCTTTAGATGGCAGGAGCTGGTGAGACCTTCAGATAGTGGTGGTGGCCCCTGGGCTCACCAGGACCATGTGGGATGCTAATGTTGGGCTCTCTGCCAGAGGCTCTCACTAAAAGGGTTTAGAACTTTAGACCTGGTTGGTGCTTGTCCAACCATCCCCAGCCCACGTCTGTGTGGTGAGAGGTATGGCTGGCAATAGGGAGCTCCACTGCCCGAAGCAGGATGGGGACCAGAGGGACACAGAGACTCTTGCACTGGTGGGTGCCCAGATTAATTTGGGGTCACCTGAGCTCTGGGACCTTCACTAGGCCCAGACAAGGGGGATGCTGTGACCAGGGAGAGCAGCATGGGTTATGCATGACCCCTTGCAGAGACTATTTCCCCTAGTCATGGCCAGGGCTGGCCTTCCTGCAGTGCTGGCCAAGCAGTGTCGGTAACAAGCAGGTCCTCACCGAAGCAGCCCCTGCCATGGCACCCACTATCCAGGTGTCCTGTGGGGTTGCAGGATGCCACATACTGGAGCTGCTGCCTATGTGGCAATGCCCAGCTTGCTGGGCTTGGGATTCATCTCACCTGGTTATGGAGGACCGTGGTGCTACATCTCTGAGAGTTGTAGGTGTACAATCAGTGGAGGCGATTTGGTACTTTCAGGTGGTGAGTCATCTAACCCATTTTAGGTGTCTCTTTTAACCTGAGATGCCCCAGATCTGCTTCTCCCCACTGCCTCAGGAGGCACGGCTGGCTAATTTAGGCATAGGCATCTGCTAGAGGAAGATGTGTGCCACCTCTGATGGCTGGAAGATCCTCGATGAATGTCTCCTAAATCTGCCTTAACCAGATTTTGAAGACAGAAAAGTCCAAGACTAGGAAAACGTGGGTGTAGGATGCAAAGCTCTGAAGCAAGCCTGAATTATTTATCATTCTTGTGACCTAGAAGAGCAGGGACTTCAGTCTGTCTTGCTGGGTCATTTGGATGCAGCCTTCCACTTCTTTGTTGTCCAGGCCCTCCTCCTCCATGGGGGAGGCAGGAGCAGCACGACCTGGTTCAGCAGGGCTGGTCTGCACACCCAGAAGCTGCTCACACTTTGACGTGAGCACAGCAAGTCTGTCTCATTCCTGCTACCTGTCTGTCCTTCGCGTGACTCTGTGCGTGTGTCTCTGTGCCTGTTTAAAGCAGTTGGACCGAAAAAAAGCCGGTTGTGACTCTGGCAGGGTCCTAGGGAGGCCCCCAGCATCCTGATTACAAACCAGTGCTGGAGCTGAGAGCACACTAAGGAGATTAAAGGCTGACACCAGTGCTGCCACCAATCTGCGTTGCTGACTGCCGCTTCCCCTGGTGGAGAGCAGTTCTGGGACAGAAATGCCAGCCCGTAGAGCATGACCAGAGACAGCCTCTCCGACGGGCTCCTCGGCAAGTGAGAAAAGGAGCTTCCTCCATCCATCACTACCAGCTCCCGGTGCTTTTTCTCTCTGATGCAAGAAGACCGAGGTGGCTACGGTCCATCCACCCCCCTGCTCTGTGCTGGTATGGCCCGGGGCAGCAGGACTCTCCACTGGGCATTGCGTGAGGCTGGCAATTGAAAGCAGTGTGTCCTTATGTTAATGTGGGCACCAGGCAGCCACTATGAATAGGAAATGATGGCAGTTACTTCATCTAATAACAGCATGAAAATGTAAAGTGTCTTTATTGAGCTGCTGGCTTGCTGGTGAGAGTTAAAGGAGATGCTCTCTCGGGTATAACATTTGCAGAGACAAGTGGCATGAGATATTGCCATAAACTCTCCCGTTAATAAGCGAGCAGAGGAAGGGAGAGCAGACCAAACGCAGCGGTGTGAAGGGACAAAATTAAGAAGGTGGAGGCAGCAACCTTTTTCCCTAGGCAGCAAATGTCCCTCAGGGAGAAATGAAGAATTCCCCTCTTGACCCAGCGACTGGAAAACTCATGTACTGCTAATAATAATGTAGGAAGGATGGCTTTGAAAGGAATAAAAGAAAAACACCTCTTGCCATATTAGTGTCCTTCAATACCAGAGGGAAATGTAAGTTTCTGCGGAAGGGAGATTAGCAGGAAAAGCCCAGCTCAGCAGCTGTGCACTGACGATGCTCTGCAGGGGGCCACGGGGGTGCAGAAATGACTTTTGACCTGTGACAGATGGGGCAGACGTGGCCCGAGTTTGCAAACGATGGCCGCACGCGTCCCTGGTTGTTCCGGCGGTGGTGTTGGATGTGCAGTGTTGCAAAGCAGCTCTGAGGGCGATGACCATGAGGGTGAGCTGCCCCGAGGGAGGAGGAAGGCAGGACTGAGGAAATGTCGGGAAGAACCTCAGAACTGTGAATTAGTTCCAGATCAGCAAGTTCCATTTTCTTCCTAGTTTTGTAAGATTATCTGTGGCATTTATCACTGATATCTTAATTGGCATGTTATTTAACTGCTTTAAAGACTGCTTTTGATAGTTCTTGCCCAATAAAAGCTGTTCTTTTGAGAAAATGAAAATTGTTGAGACATTTAAGATTAGTTTCTGCTTAAAGCATCCATACAATTACAGTGCAGCTACTGCTTATACTTTTGCATGGGGTCAAAATGGAGTTTTGAAAATGTATTTGGCAAAATAATTAACCACAAATAAAGTACTTCGGTAAAGCCAAAAACTTTTTGACAGCACTTTGCTTTTGAAAAAACAGATCATTTTTTAAGAGGGAAAAAGATTTATTGATGCTCTTGCTTCTTATCACAGTAGACACCAGAGAAGACAAGAGGAGGGAGTATCTCCAAGCATTTTCCAGGGAGGTTTGCAGTTCTCCTCCTTGCCCTCGGGCAGCTCTGATTCCCACGTGGCTGTGCTGAAGCGGTGTGAAATCTGCCCTGAAAGCGAAGAGAAGGTGCGGGAATGGGGACCCCACGGAGTGGATGTGTCAGGCCTGTAAGCAGTGCACCGTGAAGCTGTGAGCGAAATGGGTCCTTTCGCTTCTGCATTCATCAGTGGTGAGGACCAGATCAGGCTGAAGAAGAGATGATGAAGGGGTAGAGAAAATTCATAGAGAAGCTACAAGAGTGACCTGATCTTGGGCAAGAAAGGTGCTTTGCAAGGGAAGCGCTCTCTGTCTTTTGGGTTCACTGAAGGAGAATTTAGGCAAAAACTATGTTTTTACATAGGGAAGGTCCGTGGATGGCAGAGGCTTCCCCAGCAAGGGAAAGCACAATGAATTTCTGCAGACAGAAGCTTATGCAGGAAAATAATTCTGACTGGAGATATGATAAAAAGTGCTAGCAGTGAAGATAAATAACCTTTGGAAGAACTTACCAAGTGGTGCCACTGGTTTCCTTCATGGGAAACTTCAAACCCAGGCTTTTTGGAAAGGATGAGCTCCAACCAAAACACAAAGCAGTCAGTATGAAGTGACACATGCTGTACAGGGGGCAGGTTGGAGGGCTACAACTCTCCTCTCAGTTTTAAAAATTGCTGGCTCTGCCTCTCTAAGGATGTGCCCTCCAGTACCCCAATATGACAGTTCTAGGTGCTGTGGGAATACCAGGAAAATGGACAGCAGGTGGTGGCCGCTGCCTATGAGCCAATTCAAATGCCATCTCCTGTAGCTACTGCTGGAGAAAAGGGGCTGGGCTGGAGGGACCATTGCCCTGAGATAGTGGGACTGTTCTTACGTTCTTGCTTAAAATGTCTGGTGGACAACAGAGGAAAATGTGAACTTACAGTGCAAACACCTCTCCTCAAAACTTACCATGAGACCCCAGAGAGCAGATGAAGCTTCATACATTAAGTTTTCATCCGAAGAATGTAGAAAACTGCCTGATGTCCTAGCCAGGTCAGGGGAAATGCATCCTTAGCATGCCCTATTCCCCCCATGATTACAAAGGGAGCTGGGCTGATGTACTCAGATGTAGACACTCACAGGAGAGGTGCCTAGTTGGCTTCTCCTGCAGCCCCTGGCCAGACAGAAAATGGACTTGAACCTTAGCTAGATGGGGGCAGTGACCCATTTAAATAGCCAGCTATCACCCCTAAAAGGCAGGGTTGAGAGTATAAAATGGGTCCTTCCCTGCCCCAAGGTGCCCATATGGACTGTCCCTGCTAGAGGGCAGCTGCAGGTTAGCTCTGCCTGGTTCTTTCCCCAAGGAGATATAAATAGTGGAACCAGAGCACATCCCATGTCAGGCAGCCCTGCCAGAAATCCTAAGAGCAGTCAGAAACATGGCTGAGCAAGCAGACTGGTAAGCTGCTTGAATGGATACTCATGATGCCCTGAACAGCATCTGCCTCTCCTGTCCTTGGGATAAAGACTAGTGCTGGTGTTGTCCAAGGCAGGGTAGGTTTCCTCTATGTCTGTTGGTAATGGAAGGCAGCCTGGTGCCATGTGCATGGGAATCAGCCCATGGATGTCAGCAAGATATACAGGTGGTGGTGAGAAGGAACTTGGGTTTGCTATGCCTGCGGTGTCTGATGGGGCAGGATGGGAGAGAGAGCAGCATGTAGGAAGGTCACCCCCAAAAGACCCTGATCAGAAAGGTAAAGAAATCTGACTGAAACCCAAGCCCTGCAATTTGATGTCGGGTTAGGACTGAGCAATGCATCTCCCAGGCTGTCGCCCTGCCAAGTCGCACCATCCCCGGACACCTACAGTTTCCCACAAGTGTTTCCCTTTCACCTCGGCAGCTCTGACCAAAAGCAAAGCGGGCAAATCAGAAAGCCAGCCCTGCTGTGGCCAGTTTTTATGCCTGGCGGATCCTATTATCATGCTAACCTGATGCAGCCGAGCTGTGAGAGCATTGTAACCCCATGGGGACTACAGTGGTGCCACTAGAGCTGATAATTTGGCAAAATCTGGATTCTAATGATGATTTAGCCTATGGCCTTTTGCCACATCGTACTTGCATGTGATAGAATTAGATATCTTGGAAATAACGGCTACAGTCATCCTAAATTTGCGACCAGCAGTTAAATGGGATTTATCCGGTGCCCCTTGCAGAGGGACTTGTTCCTCCTCTCTCTGGCTGCATCCATACAGCTAAATTAAGCTGTTGAGGACTTGGTCCATGGTTTGAGGCCAGGTAGGGCAGTAGACCTTGCATTCCCAAGCCTTAAGAAGACCACCGCGAACTCAAATTAATGGGGTTAGGCTGGTCAAGAGCCCTCATGTGCAAAAGCAGAAGACAGACCTGGATTCTCACCTGCACACCAGACCACGCTGCTGAGCTTTTGCCTGCAAACGAAGCTGTGCATGTGGCCAGCTACCACAGCTCGGATGATGTAGGGTCCTTTGGTGTTGCGTGTTGAAACTTAGTAAACAGGTGCTGCATGTGGGTCTTGGGACACAAAGAATATGGGCAATTAAAAATTTCACCAAAGCATCACCACGAATGTCAACTCACGCTCTGGGCAGGAGTTACTTTCAGATGCACTGAGCGCTTGTTTTTTGTCCTTTTCCACAAATATTGCTGGTGGGGAGCTGCTCCTCAGAAGGTCATGTGTAGAAAGCAAGATGGGTGCAGATGCATACAGGCATTTGGGCACCAGGAAGGTCCCTTGTCCACCGTTGAAGGTGGTCTTTTCTTTGCACGAATGGCAACCCTTTTTGTACACCAGCCCAGTGACCAGGTTGTATATTTAGGTTGAAGACATCTGCAGCTGTGGGATCAGGGGCACTTCTCCTGTCCCCCAGAGAAGGCAGCAGTCTCTCAGGGGGTCTGGCCCACGGCACTGCCAGAGCCCTGAGGATGGCAGGGATGAGGGGTGCCATGTCTGCTGCCCGTAGAGGGGGTCCTGTCCCCTAAGCTGCACTTCCAGTTGAGTCAATCAATCGAACGCAAAAAATCCCAGGGGATTTGGCTGGTGGTATCCAATGTAAATAACAAACACCTTTTGCTCATTTAAGGCTCTGATGGCAGAATACTTGCACTGATAACTTGCAGACTGAAATTTGCTGGTATAAAGTGTTTGTGCAGCTACCAACTACAAATCAGGAAGAAACAAATAATAAATAGCTGGATGCTCACAGTTACTTTGGGAACGGAGAAAAGGATACATTTAAGCAAATCAATTCGCTCACTTGTCCTCAAGTCTGTCTGAAAATATTCTCCAAGTGTCTCTCAGCGCTGCAAAAATTATCTCCTGTTCTCATTTACAAGCAAATGTTAAGAACTGAGAGATACATATTCCTCCCATCTTTAATGTTTCTGGGGGGAGACTGTGTCGTCAGCTGTTTCAGCATTCACAATATCCCACTTATTTATCTACTCAGGCCTCCTTTTTTATTTATTTATTTTTTTTTAACACACAGGCTCTCTGCAGTCTGGCAGAGCCAGTATTGCAGTATTGATTTAGGAAGAGGCAGTTGTGACAATCCAGTCCCTGGCTGAAGCCCACGTTCCACAGGGGCTGCTCCGTCCGGAGCAGCAGCCTCACCCCCAGCACCGAGCTCACGTTTAAAAAAAGTAAAAAAAAAAAAAAAAAAGAAAAAAAGAAAGAAAAGCTACTTTTATCTGTTCTGCTTTGAAGGGAAAAAGGATTACCAAGGCTAAATAAGCCATCTGAGTACTTAGCTAGCAAGCCTAAATAGCACCCTGATAGGAAGTTCTGGCAGAGAGCTAATTAAATTAACCCTCTTTGATTTATTAACAAGCAGAGCAACATATCACACAGGATTGTCCCATGAAATGAATGTGCTTTCTGATTCCCTCGGCTGCTTTGGCGCAGTCACCTCCCGGAAAACCCGGTTATGGGGACTCAAGTTTAATGAGACTCAATGGCTCGAAAAGGATCCCTGCCCACCAACAGAGATACGCGCTGGTAATAATACACAAAAGCATGTTACTTTCCTTGCACTTCCCTAATTCCTTTTTAATGCCTAGGACGATCTAATGGCTAATTAGTAATTTCCTGCCCACCGATATGCAGATGAATGACAAGCAAAAGCCTTCTGCATGTTTAATTATTCTGTTGATTTAGAAGCCACTTTTCCCTCAGTGCAAGTTTCTCTCTGCGTGTGCTCTCATGCATCATGTATTTCATTATTTTTAGAAGCGTGCTCTGTGCCTTTTTATGCTCTCATAGTTCCAGCAGCCAGTAATTACCATGTTTTGTGTCCGGTGGACCTGATCTACCAGCGAGTGTAAATCAGGAAAACATCGCTGACTTCAAATGGAGTTATTCCAAGTTACACCAGAGACCTGACCTCTCCTATTTTCAGTGGCGGGGGGAAATGTTATCTGAATGCTGGGACCCTTGTGAAGTAGCAGAATAAATATAAAATTTAGAAAACTTCAGAGCGGTGAAAATCCAAATCAAAGCCTGCAAATGCACAGACGTGAACCTATTTATATAGCAAGCTTTACTTCTGCTTAACCCCTGAGAGGATCTGTAAGTCTCTTTGCATATTTGATTTTTCTCCCTCAGTAAAACATAGTCTACTTAATCTATTTTTGCTACTTTCTAACAGTTTCACTGGTGGGCTTCTTCCCTACACCTTACATTTAGCCTTGGTATCCGAGTGCTCCTTTGTTAAATTAAGGCAATTAATAAATGGAGACGTTAAGCAATCAGTTTTGCCTGCATATCTCCACAGCCTTACGTATGACTGGCTGTAATCACAAGATAAATGCAATGTGCTGATGTATGGTAATGTTCAATAATACATTCTCCACCAGGCTCAATTCATCAGGGAGTTTCTGGAGGGGGAGGCATTCGTTATTGGCTGTCTCCGGACCTCAAGGATAACATTTCTGTCCTTTCCATTGGCCGCCCCGCTGCTGCAAGCCTCTTCCCGTCTTATTTTGATGATGAATATGAAGGCATGCTAAGCCGTGCCGGAGCGTAGCTCTCGCCGACTGCACTCCCTTCCCCGGGCTCAAGGACTCAGGGGCTCCCTCGCCGCTTCCCCTGCCCACCGCCAGCAGCAGCAGCAGAAGCAGCAGAAGCAGCAGAAGCAGCAACACCAAAAGTTGTGATGCTTTTCTTCACCCAGTGCTTTGGGGCTGTGTTAGATCTTATTCACCTGCGGTTTCAGCACTACAAGGCAAAGAGGGTTTTCTCAGCCGCCGGGCAACTCGTCTGCGTCGTCAACCCAACGCACAGCCTAAAGGTGAGTTAAACATATTTTTTTCTCTTCTGACATCTTCTCTTCTGACATCTCCTCATCTTAACCCCCCCCACCCCCCAGCGTTTCTCTGCAGGGAATTAAATGATGCTCTGGCAGCAAGGGGAGAGTGCTGTTAACACATTGCAGCCCTAGCAGAGAGGATGTTTGCATTGTCTGGCTGCACGATTCCCTTCGGAGCAAAGGAGACACAACCCGCTGCTCCGAGCGTTCGTGGGAAGTCGCTGCTCCCCCTCCCCAAAGTTTCCTCATCCCTTTCACCCGTGTAATGAACACAAGTATTGCAAAGCCTATGGAAAAAATGGTTGGGAAAGTTAGTTGGACGATTTATCGTCCCCTTTTTGGTGGAAGGATGCTGGGTGGTCTCCTGAGCGCAGCTGGCTGCTGCCCAGCTGTGGGGAGTGGGGAGAGAGGGGGCAGCAGCACAGGGGTCTCCAGGTGTTGGTCATGTTTGCTTTTTTGGGGGGAAAAAGCTTGTTTCTGTCTCCTGAGAGGAGTCTCAAGGCGTTGCTCTAGCGCTGAAAGTGTCCTTAAGCTGTTTGCAAGGTGAATCTATTTTAGGCGGGAGAATACATTTGCTTTAATGCAAAACTATTTATAGTCCCCATAAAACATTTCTCTTACTGGCATAGTTCTGGTTTTTCACTGACGAAGTGTCAACAGCTCCATCTATACCAGAGCCCTGATGTTTGTACTTAGAGAAGGAGCAGCAGGGGGAGAAAGCGACTGGGAGGCTTTAATTACTTTATCACCGTAACGAATGACCAACTTTAACAAAGTGACTCCTGCTTTGCAGAAAGTCCTTGTGGACCTGACTTACGATGCTGCTCCACTAGCCTGACACAAGCTCGGAAATGAAATTAATTCAGGACAATTTATCTCTGGCTCTGCTGGGGTCCCCGTGAGGAACTCGGAGGGGTTGCGGGGAGCATCTTTCCCCAGCCACAGAACCCCGGGAGGTCTGCTGATGGGGTAAATCCCTCTTCAGAGCAGCATCCCAGCCCAAAAAAAGGCAGATTTCCTGCAGTTATATTTCCAGGCTCAGGCTGTGCTCAGGCTGAAAGAGGTTGTTTCTAGTAGGGCACTAGCTCCGGGAGGATTTTCCCTGCAAAGCTGTGCTCAGCCTGGGGACCATGGCCAGCCGGGGCAAGTGCTCCCAGGGCACGGACTGCTTGTGTGCGGGCTCATCTCTCCTGACATCCTGCTCCTCTGATGACACAAGCTATTTAAAAAACCCGCAGCCCTGTCGTTATCTGAAAGGATCTGGCTGTCCAAATGGATAAAAGAAATAGCCACGTTCCTAAGTGCATGGGGAGATTTTGTAAATGAATGCTCCTGTGCTCGACCCCTTTTATGTGACCGTCTCCTGCCACTTTCATCTATAATTTTAATTATTAAAGAAAAAAATGAGCAGAAAAAAGGTTATTGAAGGTCACAATACAATTTCAGTGCTAGTGACATTGTCTGATGAGGTCCCATAAGCACCCAGAGGGGTGTCCACTGACTGCTCCACTGGTTTCTAGGGCTAGACCTGAATTTGTCAGTTCAGATCCTCTCGAGTTGCAGATTTGCTGTTGGAGGAGCTGCAGCATTTTAACTTGAATATACAAAAGAAAAAGTTGATGTTTCTCTTCCTTTCTCTTAAACACACAGGGCATTTTAGTGTATTAAAATCCTCTATGGCCAGGCTCTTCACTTGCTCAGACTCAAAGCCCGGTAGAGAGATGAGTAATCTCGGTACTGTCTTGGCAGCACTTGAAAGTAGGCACTGGATGCAAAACTCTCTCGGAAACAAATGGGAACATCTAGGAAAAGGTCCGATGTGTCAGTGAAGCCCCAGTGAGAATTGTCTTGACCTCAGTGAGAATTGCTCCCCTGATAGGGTTGCAGCAAGCACCCGATGGCACATGTTATCCCAAATGGGCCTGTTGTGACATCAGGCAGATGAGACAAGCTGACAAGAAACCTCTCTGCTCTGAAAAAAACCCTCTGACTGTAAAGTGAAATATGCCTTGAAGGTGCTCCCGAGTTACCCAGCTCACATCCAGTCAAGTAAATATGGCAGGCTTTAGCACTTCAAGGTGTTCAGTTTGGTTTTCCACCAGCTCTGTAAGGAGCGTACCACTGCTTTGTGCCAGCACCCAGAAGAGATGTGTGGGTCGGACCACTTTGTGCCCAGCACGGCACTGCCGGCACCCACCCTCCAGCACCAGAGAGTGGTCGGAGCCCATGAGCCAATGCCAGCTGTCTCCAAGCAAGACACCTCACCCCACTGGCTCTTGCCTGGTGGTAGAGAGGTGGTTCACTTTCAGCTAGCAAAGCACCTTGTCCAAAAACTGGTGTCAAAGACAAGTTAGATGAACCTCCTTCTTGGGGTGCCTGTTTCTCCCCCAGAGATGCACAGGGAGGTTGTGGTTGCTCCCTCCAGCAAACTGGCACAGAGGCTTCTGAAGCTGGGACAAGAAAATTCCCCCTAAACTGTTCCGTACACCAAAAGACATCCGAGGGACCACTGAAAAGGAAAGGGCCAAACGTATTACTCTGTGGTGGTTTATAGTATTATGACTACTTTACTGTTTCATAGTCTATTATTTCTGGCTGGGTCATTTCAACTGCAACATTTTGTTGACAGCCCCCAAATCTATCTTAACCATTGACAAGTGGAGTGAAAACTGTATTAAGGTTCGCGGTCGATGAATACAAGCCTGCAAGGAAACAAGGGCTGGGAGCAATGTCATTTCTCTCCCTTCCCTTCAAGGCTTGAATGTTTGTGCTTACTCCAAAATTGTAAGCTCTTTGCAAAGGGATTATTTTATTCTGTATCTCCACAGCATCTGGGTGAGGAGGCTCCTGGCTGACTGGTGCAAATGATAAATGACAGGCATCATATTCAGCTGTGATTATGCACGTTGACATCCCTCACGCAGGTCAGGTCCTCAATCAGTGCAAACGTGCATAACTCCATTAAAGTCAGATTGCAGCAGGACCTCCATTCTCACTCCTTACATCCAGGGCAGTGTTCAGGGGGGGTGGTGGGATCCAGCCCACCCCGAGGCCCCATGGCTGGTGATCACGTATGTGTGTCAGAGATTTGGCATCACGTAAAACACTCGGTGGGCAACAGAGAGCAGGGGAGCCCTGGTACGCTCCAAGGAAAGGTTGCACCTGCTTCTGCTGTCACAGACCCACGGCTACAAGGGGGGGCCTCCAATAAAGTTATGTCAGCACTCTGTCACCGCAATCACAGCTCAGACCTCTGGCCATGACCAGAGCCCATCACTTACCTCTTCCTTTAGGAGAGGTCCAGAGGTTGGCGGAGAAGCACGTGCTTAGAAAGAAACCTCTGTCTTTCTTCCCACTGAAAGGCTCATTAGCTGGGAAGGCTGATGAGCCTTTCAGTGTATCTTAAAGGAGACGATGGTAAGAGTGTCAGCGCAGCCACCTCTATTGATCTGCTGCTATTTTCCCTGCGCACCACAGGCTGACACAGGCAGCTTTAAGCAAGAAAAGACAATTTTGCAACCGGTCCCCTCCATTTTGCCTGTTTGGCAAGGGTAGGAATGGGGGTGGTGGTGTTTTGGAGCCTCTTTGTCCCTCTTGCTGCTTTCTGCTCGTTGTCCTCCTACAAGCTTTCCCAGGCATGGCAGCAGTGCCTTACAGCGCAGTGCTATGCTGGGATCAAAATTCACTTGGCCAGCAGAGAAAACCACATATTTACTGCACTTCTACAGGTCACCTTCATTCTCAATCGTATTATAAGCATTACCTTGTAACCTGTCTTCCTTCAAGCGTACGGTTGTCCTGACGTCTCCCTTTGGAGAGGCACAGCCAGGCAACGGAGCTCCCCAGATAAGTGGTTGCTCCCTCCAAGACCATACTAATTAGAGAAGCACCACTTATGCTGCAGGGCCCAGCGTGCAGGGAAAGTTTGAAGGCGCTTCGTGTGTGTGGAAGAAACAAGCAGGGTTTGCTGGTCCCCGTGGAGACGAGGATCGGCGAATTCCTCTGCATTTTCCCCCCGTTGATAGCAATTCTCCCCAGCACTGTTAAATGCACACTGGGGAGAAGGCGAAGGTGGGCAGCTGTGCCCTCACTCCTCATCTGGCATCGGACCCTGCCCCAAAAACCAGCTGTAGATGTCAGGGGACTGCAGTGCAATCGCATCCCAGCCAGGCACCGATGCTTTGCAAGGGGCTGCGTACGGCTGGCTGAGGCAGATCCTCTTCGTTCAAGGAGTTACTAGCTTTTTACATGCGACTTTATCTCTTTGAAGAGTGTGAAAAATGTTCTTGTAAAGAGTAAGAAAGTGTGTTTACAATGTTCTTGTAAAAACCACCCTTTCCCATCTCTATAGGACTTAAAGGAACTCGCTGAATTATTAAAAGAAGCATATTTAAAGGAGGGTGTAAATAGTTCAACCTTATATTGAAAAAGGGTCGTAGCATGGTTTATGAGGCCAAGCTGTCTTCTAAATACTTTTTTAAAGCAACAAGAAAATCTAGTCTGAGTTAGGGAAGGGATTTGAATCCTGTTATAACAGTTTGGCTCTGTGCACAGTGGCCAGCCAAATAGCATTGTAATCCACTTTATCCCCAGCAGAATTAAAGTGCTACGGTGCATTATACCCCCATGAGATTTATTTATTTATTTGGTGCAAGAGAGGAGAGGGACTCTGAAACCTGCTGCTAACAACCCCCCGACATCCTCCACCACCATCTCAGCCCAGACACCCTCAAGTCTCCCATGCAGGGCTGTGATCTGGGGACCCCAAGTGGCGTTTGGCCCCGGTGTCTGGAAAGATCGTGGCAGCCCTGGTGAGAGGGGTTGCAAAACCCCCTGCTGCCTGCAAACCCGTGCTCCTGCCAAGGTGTCTGGGTCCCATCCCAACTGTGGGCCAGGGCTGCGTGAGCCCTGGGCTCTGCAGTCTTCCACATCCTTTTGTAGGGATGTGGACAGAAGCTGCTTTGCTGCCTCTCCCCCCTCCTCCTCCCCCTGTCCCCCCTCCCCGCGCTTTCAGCTTGGCCCCTGCTTGGAGGGGTTTCAGTGGGCAAAACTGGTAATCAAGTTGACCGTGAGCACCCTGGGAGTCTCCATCCATGCCTCCACAGCCACCGGCCAATGCAACCATAACAATGTTCCATGGAGGGGAGGCAGAGCACGCTCTGGCAGCTCTCCCTGGGGGCTCTCCATCCACTGCTGCCACTGTCTGGTCCCCCTCTCCCATAACCCATTGACCTTGAGCCCACAGACCCACGTACCTGCACAACCCACGGGACCGTGGGGTGGGTGAGCAGTGTGGCATGGGCTTTGCTCCAAGCACACTGCAAAGCAGGGCAGCGCCGAGCTTCAGCATGGTCTCCCAGAATAACAATTATGGTGTCACCTCAGCAGAGGGAGAGGAAGAGCTGCCATCTCAGAAGTTTCTGTGATAATATGCTCCGGCTTCCTTTTCCCCCTCTCCTGCCCCAAAACCATCACAGAAAATTAATTACCACTGTTAACTGGTGCTGCCTGTCATGCTACAGCTCCAGAGATGGGATAGAGTGGGTAAGCATCGAGACCTTTTCTACCCACATTTGATTTTGAGGGTGAATTTCCATAATAAACTCAACCTGGTCACGGGGCATTTCAAGTCAGATGTTATCAATGGGAGACAGTGCCATTATTAGAATATTAGAGAAATGCCTCTCCCCTCAACAGGGTGTTTGACAGCAGGATGAGGAGTAGCCATCAGACACCACCACACATCACTTTCTAATCCTCCCACTCTGATACGGCTCAGTGTAACAATAATTTCCCAGCGCAGCCCTCTGGGTTAGACAAAACGGCCCAGATACCTCCCTCAGGGGAATTACTTTCCCAAAGCAATTGCTGTGGCTAGCACATGGGGTGCGGAGGAAAGAGGGGTGTTTTAGTATAAGCCTTGATTACATGAAATGAGTAGTGAGTTCTCAGTCTGCTTCCCAGCAGATGCAAGTCACCCTTGGACATTCCCACAACTGGCATTAATTAGCACACTTTGCTGGTTGTCTCAGTAGAGAAACCAAGCACCAAAATACCATCCTGCAAGGCTCAGACATTAAAAAGTCCTAAGCCAGGTTCCCAAGCATCATGAATTTTGCTTCAAAATCAGAATTTACATAGTATGCAGAGAGTATAAATTCTTGTTTCATCATTAAGATGCTGTCCCAGTATCAAAGACCTCCCAGCACACTCAGTTGGAGGGCACCTCTTAGAAACTTCCTTTTTTCCTCAGACACAATCTGAGGCTCTTAAGTAATCAAAAAAAAAAAAAAAAAAGAATTTAAAGGAAGCACAGCAGATCAGTCAAGAGAGGGAAAGGAGCTGCTGTCTCTGCGTTCTGTCTCCCTGGGGCTTCAGTGCTTCCTACGTCATAGAAAGACCATAATCCTTGTCCTGCCCGGCTCAGAGATGAGAGTTTGGGTTCCACCCAGCACCCTCAAAGCCTTCCCATCACAACAGGCAATCAATGTCTCTCAGCCTGGTACAGGAGAGGAAAAAACTGTGAATTTTGCAATAATTTCACAGAGTGGTGTGGGGGAGGACAGCCTTGACCCAGCTTTAGTGGGGATGGAGCGAGGTAGTGAGGAGTGTGGGAGGACATAACCACACTCTCCTGGCTGCACGAGGTGATGAGGACTGCTGATCCCCTGGCATGGTGGGAGCAATGACCATGGGAGTGATGACCGTGATGGGCTGTCCACATGCACTGGCACACATGGCACAGCATGGCATGGCATGGCATGGTGCAGAGCCATGATCCTCCTTGGAGCTGCTGGAGGTGGGTGCCAGGAAGCACACTTGCCACCAAGAAGGAGACAATTCCTTTGAAGAGCTGAACGAGATTTATGTAATGCGTTAGTTCTGCTTTTGGTGTGATTTTTGCAACGGAGGTGAGCAGAGCTCAGTCACCACGTTCTGATGGAGCCTGGAGAGCCTGGGCCTGAACTCTCCACTCTCTGGCTGAACGTGGCAGCAACTTCCCAGCCTATCTTTGTATCTATGTGCTGTATTTAGAAAGGAAAAGCACAGATGTTGAGACATTAAATGCCTTATCAGACTGCGATATTTTTCTTTCTTTCTATAGCTTGTCTCTTTTCATTAAGTACCTTTTCTTCTGTGCTATTGTTCCTCCTCATCGTGCCCATTCCCGACTATACCAAAGTCTTAAAGCAGAAGATTCTCCTCATCTGTCGTTCAATAACCTTATTTTGGCCGTTTTTCACTCCCGCTGAAAGGAAAGTATTGCTAATTTCACTGCAACTTTGGATCTCTTATTTTCCTCTAAGCTCCTTTAGAAGAAATCACAATCATTCAATCCTCAGCTTGTTCAGTGCCACCAATTTACCGATTGACAGATGAAGTCCCACTTTAAAATGATTGCCAGCAAGATGAGGAAAGCTACAAAAAGCAGCGAAACGTTGCTGTCACTACTTGCTGATGCAGCTGGCGAGGAAGCCAAGTGCCTTATATGCCTGCAAAATCTTATTGCCATCGGGCACTGGATCAGGGCTTGAGCAGGTCAAGCTGGAGGTGTCACCTTCGTCTGTCGTCCACCCAGCACAGTGAGCTATAATCACTATCCATTCACCAGCACTGGCAGAAGAGAATATCTTCCTTCTGCTTCTGTGTGGTGGTGCAAATCCACTTTCAGCAGGGATTTAAGCTGGTGGTCTGGTGTGTGCACTGCTGGAGTAGTCACATGTCCCTTCTGCTTCCATGCTGCAGGAGCAAGCAGCCAGGCAAGGCAGTGCCCTCAGCTGGTTCTCACAACCTCCTGCGAAGTTTTTACCCCTAGGGATTATTGAGGGCTGTGCTGAATAGCAAAATTTCAGCCATGCATGGAGATGTCCTGAAAATTGCTCTGGGTGACCTGCTGCTAATAGCTACCTGCAGTACTCCTGCTCAGCTTTCCCACAGCGTTCTCCTCCAAAGAGGGAAGAGCATCCTGGCACTGCAGGTGAATTGCCTGACACATACACAGTGTACAATTTGAAGCACTTTCATTTATTTAAAGGCATTTCTGAGCATCTTATATAACATTAATGGATTTATCTTTAGCTCTCCCCTTTAGTCCCAGCAATAATGTGGAAGTGTCACCGGGGGAGAATGGCAGAGTACTTTGTGCGTTTATTTCGTTGTACTTTTTTAAAAGGCAGAAATGTTTGAAACAACCTTGGAAATTAGTTAATCAGTTATTTCCATACCAGATCTAGTGCTTTTAGTTCTAGTCTTTTCTTCTGGAGCAATTTCATTCTGAGCTGATCCAAATTGAAATCCCTTTCCCTTTCAGATTCGGCTCCCCAGTAAAAAATAAATCATCTGCACAACTTTAGTGATTTTACCGGCATTTTGCACATGGAAATATCAAGCTCCAGAGTGGTTGGTGTATTGCCCATCAACCCCTGGGAAATGTGTGGTGGAGTAGAGACACAGGTCCTTGTGAATATCTTAAATACAAGACCACACACTCTTTCACATCAAGTGCCAGCTAAAATGGAAAGAGAACCAGAGAAATGGAGCATAAATGAGACAGGAAAAGATTAAATCAGTAATGTCCCCTTGTGTAGAAAACAAACACTATAGATGAGCAAGGAGGCGGCTGCTATGGAGCAGAAAAACACTGATCAGCAGAGGATGAAAATGTTCTTCCACTCTTAGGGACTGCCATGTGGAAAATAAGCAAAGTAATAAGTGTGAAAATGGAGTAAATAACCACCACACAAGGATTATGTAGGGCAGCTGGAGTAAGGGGATGGTTAAGACCACCATCGGGCTTTGCAGAAATGAGAGGTTGAAGTGGAAACGGCAGGATGGCAGCACGCGTGGTGTCAGAGGGTGTAGCTTTGCAATCCCTCTCCTACCAACACCTGTGCAGTCAACTGCGTATCACAGTAGTGCCCTGAACTCAGCAAGAACACTCCGGGGTTCAGTGTCAAGCATGTGCACAGATTCAGAAATATGTATGTTTTGCAGGATCAGATCCTTTATATTTATTCTAAATATGTTCAAACTTAATCCAGCAAAAATCCATATGAAAAACCTGCTGGAGTCCAGCAAACTTACCCATCTCTTTCGAAGAGTGCAGGGCGGATCGAAGACATCTTCCTCTTAAATAGGGAAGTGAGCCTGGATGTCTCGCTACTGCATTGCAACATCTGCTCAGATGAGGATCTTTGTTTGCCTGCAGGGACATGTTATTTCTGCTGGTTGGACCCCTGTGGTATGAAAAGGCACACTGCAGACCAGTGGAGCCAGGATTTGTTTGTGGGGTTCCCTGTGAGTTCCCTACTTATACTACCTGAGAGCATCTCTGAGATGCAACATCTTTTGGAGTCTAGGGTCAGTGAGATGAACTGTCCTCAAAGGAACACTGTTTTTCTTGGCACTGGTGATCAAGGAAGCCAGAAGACTAGCTTGGGATGGATATGGCATTTTTATCTAGCTGAAGTTAGATGAAATGACTGCCACCTACACCCTATATTTCCTCTGAATTATGCAAAAGAAAACCCAATCAGTATAATTGTTTCCTTAAGATAAATCCAGAAAGTTTGGGCACAGTAATGCCAAGTATTATATTCATTACTATTTTACACGGGTTCAAGTAGGACTATCTTCTTTTCACTCCCCAAAAGCAAGTTTTGAGGGAGAATTCAGATATAGCAAAAAAGGTTTGGCAACATAACTGCAGGGTAAGAGCTTTCAATTTATTTCTACTAGGAGGGGCTTCCCATCAAGGCAAAAATAGGGAATAACTTTTTGGACTAACTGACAACAGAGAATTTCAGGCAAAGCAAGCGGATAGACCATGGGTGCTGTCACCATTGCCAGGCAAGACAGAGGGACAAAGGTAAATGTAGGATCATGTATCAGGGACAGAATAACCACATGCAACAGTGCAGGCTGGAGGCTGAGTGGATAGTAAGAAGATTTGCAGAAAAGGCCTTGGGGGTCCTGGTGGACAAGCTGAAAGTGAGCCAGCAATGTGCCCTAGTGGCAAAGGACAACCTCATTCTGGGCTGTGTTAGCAGGATTGTAACTGGCAGATCCAGGTGAATGATTCTTACCCTCTGCTCGTAACTTGTGAGACCAAGTCCAGAGTGTCAAGTCCCATTTGGAGCTCCCCACCACAAGAAAGGCATTGACACAGAGGAGTAAGCCCTGTGAGGGGCACCAAACTGGTCAGGAGGCTGGAGCAGAGGCTGGAGGAGGAGAGGCAGAAAGCTGTGCTTGCTCTGCCTGGAGAAGAGAAGGGAATTGCTGCCTACAATTAACTAATGGGATTGTATAGAGAAACAGAGCCAGAATCTTCCCAGAGGCTCACACTGGAAGAATAGGAAGGACCAGACATAAGCTGAAGCAAGGCATATTTTGACTAGATATGAGGGAAAAAGTCCTTCTCATGGCAATGGGACTGCACTAGCACAGGTTTCCCAGAGAGGCTCTGCCACCTGCATCCTTGGAGATTTGATGGGACCCTGAGCAACCTAATGTACCTTTGCAGTTGATTGTCCTTTGAGCAGGGGTTGAACAATGCAATGCCCAGAGGACTTTTCTCACCTGAATTGTTCATACCCTGCAATCCTACATAAAAACAGAGCTTGGTGTGCAAGGAAGGGTGCAGCAGTGTAAGGGTCACAAGAGCAATTGTCAAACGTTTGCATCAATAATGACCAAGCCAAAGTCATATCTGAAAGACATATCTGAAAAGAGTGAAGAAGGCAGACAGACAAACAGACACATGGGACACACTCAGAAATCCTAGGATCAGCACAGAAGACTGACACCAATGAAAAAGTATGGAGATACACCAGTTACACAAGTATCTGGTAACTTAAACTCATCAGAAATGCAAATCCTTATGGTAGTCCAAAGCCCAGGGATATTACCAGCTAATTAAAACAATTTGGATTGGAAAGGAGATCACTGGGGCAGATGAGGGACGGCCAAAGAGAGAAAGACAGCAAGACATACTTTAAAATATGCTTCGGGATAAGCACCCTCATTGGTAATTACAAGCAATACGAAATAAACTCTGAAGGGCAGAGGACAGATTGTTCAACATCTATTGGAAAAGACTTAGCACCGTGGCACAAGGGTAAACACATCCTAAAGAGTGCCGAGTGGAACAAATAATGTGGAGCAAGTCACGTGGAGCAAATAATCCACTCGGACAAATCTGCCTCTTGTTCTCCTTATGGGATGGCTGCCAGCAGAACAAACTTTCCCTGGGTTTATTCAATTAACTGCTTCACAATTGCTTTCCCCCTAAGGCAGGATCCCTAATGCTTCAGACCCGCTTTTTAGAGTGTGAGCTATGTTAATTAGCTGTGCAAAGAAGTAGAAAGCAGAGAGGCTACTTACATAGTTTGTTTCTGTTCCCTGCCTGGATTCTGTGTCTGATTCTGGACTCAATGGAGTTTGTTTCTGTTTATCTTCGAGCAGTGAAGGCCAGAGGCGCTACACAGATTTTGGTGACTTAGGGTGAGATAGCCTCACTGGAGGTGAGGAAATACTGATTTACCCAGCCTTTTTAGGCTGGCTTGTGGTTTGCAGTATGGAAGTCTGCAGCTGACCTGTATTTTTGGGGGGCAACTTAAAATATTGCCATCACACATGACTTTGTTGGTCCCCTACAAGCTGTCATTGCCCTGGTGCAGGGACAGCAGAGAGGGAGATAAAGCTTGGTCCTCACTCCACCTCCAACCCATTTCACATGCCTTGGTTGGTTTAATAAAAGGGTTTGCATTAGTCTGTCAGACTGAAGAAGCAGGTGAAATGCAGACACGTGTTCCCCTTTGCTGCCTTGGCTGTGGGAACGTGACTCCCAGCAGTGGCTGTGCAGGCACTGGGATCAGGAATGTCCTAGGCCACCGTAGCAAGCTTCACCAGAAGACATCTGACAGGAGCCTGAGGCATTGGTCCTTGAAAAATGTTATGCTAGTGTTTAAGGTTTGTTGGCTTGGGTGCAATGTTTGCATTTCATTTTCTCTCCTTGTATTCCTACAAAATAGATGTGGCCAGAGGCATGTCTGGCTCATTTAGTTTCCTCTCTGCCATCGTTCTGGCAAATGTTTTTTGGGAACCTCTTTATTACTGTTGAGTCAAGCAGTACGCAATATATATTTGCCTCAAAACACGTACGCAGGTTTAGACCTCTCGTTACCTGTGCTTTTAGGAGTGGGTGCAAAGACATGTTTTCCAGAGCCATGTGCCAACCTCAAATGCAAACTCAAAGAAGGCAACAATGCAGCAGGAGCATGTTCCTTACAAATAGAGGTGTGTTTACTTGTAGGCAATTAGTGGCAATGCCCAGCTCAAGATTTTAAAGTGTGCAGGAAAACAGACACAAATGCTTGCAATAATTCACCATTGCTTCATCTGGTTTCCCCCTTACAGTCAGACTGGAATCTTTCATCCAATTATAATTCCTGCCTGGAATCTCAAGGGTCTAAATCATATATGAATTAATACAGCTTTAAAAATAAAACAAAATTGTTACTGGGTTTCTTCTGCCACAGAAAATATTTCACAAAAGAGACTCAAAAATGTTAAGGTCATGCAAGGTTGCACAAACATAACCACTGGTTTGTAAATAACTGATTATAAAGAATGAATTTTCTTTTAGGCTGTTGGTAAAAGATGAAGGCACTATCAGAAAACAGATCTGAAGCCAGCTTAATCTCCAGGAGCTTCACAAGGCAACTGGAGATAATTTAGTGTTGCAGCTAAAAATGAGCTCACTGGTGAGGTTTCTTTTAATAATTTTTAAGCTTTTAATGATTTTTTAATAATAAGCCAGTGATTAGAAAACAACATCCCAGTTCACAGATAAATCCAGGCTGTGTCTGGGTATTTTGCCTATATGCTGCTTTGACTAAAGCAACTTTAATTTGCTAGAGGCCAATCAACAGCCTGTAGCAAGAGAACTCAGTCTGATGAAGCAGACGTTAAGGAAGGGAAGACCTTTTCTTTACTCATTCATAGGGAAAATTAATTGATGCTGAAAGCCTTTTGGCATTTTTTGTAATAGTAACTTTTGGTTCTTGACTTTTACAACACAGAAGAAACTTGCAGATCAAGTAGCTTCTGAGTTGTTTTTTTTTGTGAAAAAGGTCCTTGATGTTCTCTACAGGCAAGTCACGCAGTGGGCTGCAGCCAGATCCCATCCGGGCTGACCCATAATTACAGCTCAGGCACTCAGGAAGACCTGTGCCACCTGGTGTTTGCAAGGAGCTGAGCATTGAAAGATGAGTGAGAATCTAGCCTATCCCTCTGCAGTCGAGAAGCCCTGCAGCCTAAGTCCAGTTTGGGGCACAATTTTTTTCCATGGCGGTGAGCAACCTTACCTCTTGGTGGGTATCACCAGACTTCCCCAGTGAGCATCTGTTCCTGAGTTCGTGGGCAAAATTTGGCTGAGCTCCCTGGAGAGCCCTCAGTGATGACTGACCCAACGCTCTGAGCCCAGGCTACAGCTATGGGTGACAGAGAGTTTGCTGTGCTTACCTCCATACTCAAAACTGCTTTTCCCCTCCGTGTACCAACACAACCTTTGAGCTCACCGACAGCACCGGCAGGCTGCCTGTCTCCTGCCCTGCTGGCTCCAGAAGCCGGGGTGCGAGAAAGGACGGAGCAGAGGCGCAGCAGAGGCTGGATACGAGCCAGCCTGAGCCTAGCAGCTAAAGAGCTGCATTAGGCGGGTGCTGCGCCTGAACTAATAAGCCCTGCAGGAGACAGGATCTGTTCACTGCAGCATCCTGCCGAGGCGTTGAGGTTTATCGGCCTCCAAACCTGACGGGCACATCCCCGTGCTGCAGCGGTCCATCAGCTAGCTGGGATGCTCTGCAGGCATCTACGCCTCTGGTTTCTCTCTCTGTAAATGAAGTAGGGGGCAATGTTCCCTGACATCAGTTTGGTGGTTTGGGACGGAGGCCAGAATAGCCAAGTCTCCTGCTGTAGGTTAAGCTGCTGTATGTGTGGGAGGGAGCCATCTGCAAAACCAGTCCTGTTGCCATAAATACTGTGAAGCCACTGATCCTTTTGGTGTTGATGGGACTGGGGGGATACGCTTTTCCAATCCCAGAGTCAGGCTGTAAATATCTAAGATGCAAAATGAGGGTGCTGAAGCTTAATTGTAGCCACCTAAGTTTATAATTTTTTTACCTTAATCCCTTAATGATGATTATGCTGTAAGTAGAAAATATAAAGCATTTCAGAAGCATTAAGTAATACTTAGAGGGCTCATTAATCCACAGTTAATATGCAGCCACCACTGAGAGGGAATGAAGCAATCATGCTGCTCCAGCATTACGCAGCACGCCGTCCCTGCCTGCCTTCAGGAGGGAAGTGGAGGATGCTCACTCCACCTGGGACCTTGGGGGGAGGTGGAAGTGGACAGAAAATGATGGTCTGGGGTAGACACCACAAGGCATGTACAAACTTCCTTGTCTTTGGGATTTTGAGGCAGATCTGCATCAACATCTTGACTTTTTCCCTGACAAAGATGGCAAAGTTGGCGCCTTTTACTTTCAGCTTCCAACCAGAGTAAAATTCAGCCACTTAGGTCAAGGTTGAGGGTAGCACTTTGGAAAGGTGTGTGTCAGTGCAGCAACCTCCGTGCTCTTCCCTAGCCAAGGCAAAACCCTTGGGAGGTCAATCGTAATTCATCTAGGCTTCACCACACCGATGACCCAATTAAAAAAAAAGGGGGGTGGGCGGGGGAATTCACCTGTCTTATCCTCACTGATAAACAAAAATGCTCTCCATCACTTTGAGTTTTCTTGATGGTTCCCCATGAACAACAGCAATCAGGCTGTGCCTTGTTCAGTCCCAAGCACTAAGAGTTCCCAGCGCTGAAGCAGAGGCAGAAATTGCAGTGTCTGCAGTACAGCCAGCCACTCTCTGGGATTTAATTCCAGGGAGAGTGAGGAATGGGGGGTGATTCTCATGGAAAATGTCCTCATGTCACGTAGCAAATAAAAGAACTTGTGTGCTCAGTGACCTTCAGCAGATTCTTAGCGGGCAGAACATTCAAGGGGGTACTTTGTACTGCCTTTGGACAGGGTAAAACAAGAATGGAGGGGCATGTCAGACAACAGTAGATGTACATGTACTATGTGGTCAGAGGCAAGATCTTCCTTTGTCCTGCCAGGCAACTTCATTTTCCAAATACCTGTCACCATAGGAAATGAGTACTGAGGCTGTCACAGTCCCAAATGATTTTTTGCATGTATTATCTTCACTTCCAGTGTGTGAGATAAGGCTGAGGTCACTCATGTGCTGGCCAGTCGACGCGACTTGCTGAATTGCTTCTCAGACGCAATACAGTGTCATGGCCAAATCTCAAAAAAGGCACAAATCCCATCAATCCTGGGCAGCTGCTTTAGTTGCAAAGCAAAGAAAGGAAAAAGAGCAGGAAGCCTGCCTTTCTGGTGGGCTTGCCTTTCAAACCCAATCCCAAAGCTGAAAAAGGGCAGAAATGCTTGTGTTCAAGGGGGCAAATCCTTCTCTGGACAAGAGTGGAAGGGGTGCTGTGCCCCCTGAGGTCCTAGGCCTGTAGCTGTGCCCCGTAGTTCATGTGTGGGTACTACCCAGGTGGGAAGGAACCTGTGGTGTACATGCAGCATTGGCAGCTGCCCCGGACTTCATGGCCAGGAAACAGGAGGTGTGGACAGGTCGTTCTCGAAATATAACAGCTTGCTGCAAATCAGCCCCCTCCTCCCTGCTCGGTGCTGTCCTCACTGCTAATGTGGAGATATCCTCTGCACCTCCTCGAATCCAGAACCTATGCCTGGGGAGGCAATAAATGCCATACCATGATGTGATGCTCCTGATTTTCCAGAATTTTTATCTAAGCATAATCCACTGATGTTATTTAATTACCATAAAGCAGATGCCTTATAGCATCCAAAATACATTTATTTGCCTTAATTTTACAGTGTGGTAATTAACTACCAACGACTTATTTAAAACATATTTACAGAGGGAAATGTCAGAGATGCATCACTTTTTCATGCCCAGTAAATGCACACGCAATAACCAATTTGGTATTTAATTAGCTTGCTTATGAGCTCACCTCTGAGAAAAATTATTTCAGAGAATGTGTTAACTATGATGCTTAAGCAGGTTCTCAGAGAGAAGATGCACCAGCTGCAGGTCAGCAACAATTTTTCGCTTTATTATGTCAGGGTGTTTTGCTGCTCGTACAGGCTTAACGTAGTTATGGCCTTTACATCATTTTTAAGTTAAACTATTAACCACATAGAAAATCAATATGCAATAGAACAACGTTAATTAAGCAAACCATAAATCAACCCTTCTGTAGACACAGCAGGTAACAAAGACTTTCATGGAATTCCTGGCCTGTTGTGATCAAAGGAGAGGAGGGCGTTACCATGAGCAACACATTTCTGTGCACCAGATCTGGGTTAAGCGATACATACATGTGAACAAATATTAATTGTGAAAGGAATTTATGCCTGTCAGGACCAGGTAACAGTGTAGTCCTTCAAGAGTTCCTTCTGTTGTAACTCCCTAGACAAGAAGGGAATTGCGCAGCTTAAGTGGCCTCTCCATCTCTCTATCATGCTCGGGGATATAGTCCTCCTGGGAAGTGCAGAGCTGGTCCCTCAAACAAGGATCATACCACCATCCCCTGGGATTGCTGAGCTGCCTCTTAGCCACCGACACCAGAAAACACAGGGCATCACGTCTGTGTCTACTTTGGCCTAAGTGAAGTGCAAGTCACAAGGCTGAGGATCTTCCACTGCTCGTCACTGACTTTGTGTACTCACAGCACGTTCACCCATCACTGAGGACAAGCATCTGGAGGGCGCCTGTGAAGCTGGCAGCAGGGGCAGGCAAAAGGAGGGATTCTGTTTTGAAACTTCGTTGATGTAACAGAGGGTTTGGTTAGGGTACAGTGAAATTTTTTTGCCACCCAGACATAAATTCACATCCTTTAAAGCTAGAAGAGGCTCTTACGGTAACTAACCAGGCCAGCTGCACTAATCCAAAGCCAAGATCCTTTCTCAGGAGATTAAGTCCATAACCTCAGCTCCCTGATGTCTTTTGGAAAGAATTCCAGCTTGGACACAATGACTTTCACTGATAGAGATCGCATGTCTATGGGCAAAATATGATATTTTTAGAAATCGTACTGTCAGCAGAAAAAAGGGCTACATTTGATTACTTCAGAAGGGCTTTGAGGAAGCTGGGAAGGGACTGTTCAGTGTTTTCATTTTCCTGAATGTTCACGAAATAGCATCAACTTGAGAGCGCACATAAAAGCCTGGAAATTAAGCATCTCCTCCATCCTGCTTGAGAGAATTTTGATATCCCCACAGAAACACTGCGACTGTTGTAAAAACCAAAGAAACTTTGCTAGGGGGCAGGGGGGAAGGCAATGAAATAAGCCCAGAAAAATCAATTACAGCTGATTGACAGTAGGGCTTTGTATCGATTTGGTGAGACTCCCCTTCCTCGGGACAGTTTTGCAATAGCCTTACGTTCCCTCAGCGCTCACCGCTGTTCCCTCCGCGGTGGCTTTCCCCCGTGCTCCTCTCTCTCCCAGCTTTCGCAGGTGCAGCTACAGCTCATCTTGACTGCTGGATCAGCACTTCTTGCCCTCTGAGGCTTCGTGAAAGTCACCCCAGTTTGCAAAACCACTGACTGGTGCTTCAGCACTCGGCAAAAGCCAGAGATGGCTGCACACACCGCTTATGCCCTGCAACAGAGTCCTAGCTCTCTCCACTGCTCTGCCACAGTAGCTGCAGCATCCTCCCCCTGCCCCATTTTGCCAGATTAGTCCTTTACTTGTCCCCCAGTCACATCCTGACCCATCCAGTTGGTTTTCTCATTCCAGGCGCAGGCAGAGAGCACTCTCCCCACAGAGCATCTGCTCCTGCAGGCTCCTAAAGCACCCCTGGTCATCCCACATCAGGGAGATCAGGCTTTCTGCTCCCTCAGCCTTGGGGGTACCAGCCTGGTAGCGTTACAATGCCTTAACGCCCCACTTGTGTTCTAATTCAATATTGAAACTCCTGTTTCAGGGAACTGGGTCTTCCTATACATCTCTTTTTTTTTCTTTTTTTTTTTTTCTGTGGTAGGGAGGCCATGGCTCACTGGCCTGGAAAATATCATGCTTGTCTTTGGTGAATAGCCAAGTTTATATAAAATGTTCCTCATGTACAAACTCCCAGTCTGCTTATAAATAGTTACCTGTGCTAATAGAGGTGGAAGAACCAAGGCCTTTGTGAGATTAAAGCAAAGTCTGCAATGCAGAAAGGAGGAAGCCCCGGCCTCCTCTCTTTTCATTAAGGAGGCGTTCGTTCTCAGTAATTCTGTGGAATTCTGTGGAATTCCCTGTGAACATCTCTTCTGAAGTCAGGGAAAGTCTCAGGAGCTCAGCACTTGCAGGTTCACACCTCCTATCAGCAGAAAGAAGGGGGTTTTTTGAAGTTGATAAAAATACATTTGATTTTGAAGTCACAGAGAGCCATTAATTATGCTGTTTTCAGAGATAATCAGTCTAGGTACCTGCTACATACAACAAACAGAAATATAGTGTTAAAAAAAAAAAAAGAAAGAAAAGTTAATGTAAGCTGATAACTTTTGTAGTCCAGAAAAGGTGCCCGTTGAAGGACAGACACTATTCCCTATCTCACCTACAAGTATATGAACTGGGAGCTTTGTGAGGACATTTCAGCTCCTGACAGGTCTGTTGTGCGAGCCTCAACAGTCTAGAAAATAAATTAAGAAAGTTACTTCCAAGTCTGTGCTGCGTTGTCTCAAGATTACATTGAACTTGTTATCCAAATCACAGAAAAAATGAAGATGCTGTTGGGTTTCCACGGGCAAAAGTGCAAATTTCATGCAAGATGCCTTCTGTTTGTCCCTGAGGGAAGAGTCTGGGCATCACCCATGGGATGCTGCTTTCCAGATACGCCTCTGCTGGTGATGGTCACAGAGGGAAGACCTACAGCATATGTCTTCTCCTGATTATTTAAGAGGAAGAGGGAAGTTTTGATTGAATTAAATCTGTGGTAGAATTTACTTAGGACTAAATTCCAGCTGAGCTTTATGTCCCTGTTCCACAACGGGGAGTGCATTGTACTTGTTTCCTTTAGATTTTATCCACCTTTGAACCAGAACTGGAGAATGAAGAGTAGAAGTGGAAGGTAGTTTCAATACCAAAAAGGGGAACAGGGTTTTGGTCCCTTCCCTTTGGATGGGTATGGTCATCTCCCCGTGGGGCAGACACCGACCTCAGAGCAGGAGACATGCATGATGGAGCTCTGGCAGCGGCAGCTCTGAAGATCAGCCTGGCTCTTTGGCTGTTCTGCAAACCGAGCTCCCTGGAGAGCAACGGGGTAATTGTCCCACAAGTCGTCGAATCTGCATTTTTCTGATCACTTGAATTCACAGCGAAACTGATGATAGTGCAGGGCTTGTACTTTTCACCTGTCTTTTTCTCCCCCTTTAATACAGCAGAGTGGTCCACTATTAATGGGCACGCATTAAACTGCTTGGCACAGCACGTTCAGCCCAGAGAGCAGGAAATGATCATTTCAGGGCCACTGCTAAGAAAACCTGTTGAAGTGTCTTGGGGCAGAGTGAAAATCTAGTACTTGGGGATTAATTATCTGGAATTTAATGAGGCCAAAAGCCAGGTAGCAATTAAATGTCTGTAGACGGAGAGGGGAGTTTCGTAATAGACCTCAGTGGTGAGGCTGGCTTAAAAAGTTTCTGCTTCTCATGTCAGTCTGTTACCAATAGTCCTGTTTATGGGACTGTGCTGTGAGCCAGACTGCTGAAGTGATCTGCAAACTCTTTTGGGGGATTATATTTGAGCTGAGACATTTCAAAATTAGGCTCAGGTTTCTGCCAAATTGGAGCAACGAAAAAGACATGCATGTGAGTGTGGATGCACGTGTGTATCTGTGCACATCAATATAAAAGCATTGCAGGAGTGATGTTTGCACAGAGAAAGTACAGTATCAAAGTCCAAGACTGGTGGGTTACATCTATACTGCTAAATAAAAGAGGGATCGTGACCAATCTCTTGCCTAAAGCTAAATGCCAATGACTTCTTTAACTGGTTTGGGTCAGCTCTTGCCATAGCAATTTCACCTTGGAGTGATGTAGCTGGGGTGGTGCAAACAGAGCCAGGGAGTGATAACTCGGGTATGTGGATGATCAGGAGTCTGGTGCTTGGGTCCCCTACTTGATGTTTTCTTGCTGGATATAGCCATGTATCCCTCTGCACTGAACGTACCCAGCTCTGGATACTGGCTTTCTGTTTTGGGCCCATCTATCCAACGTAATCAGACTCAGAATATTTTGGTTTGAATTTTGACCTCCTTAGTTTTATTTATATATGCAAATATATAAATAAAAGGAGGGGTTCCTTATGTTAAATTATACTTTGAATAGAAAGTCCTATTTTTCCTGATTTGTGTTAAAAATATGTGAATAGATCATATTTAGTGGTTTTAAGAGAAACATGTTGCACAGTAAAACTCCTGACCACTGCATCATCTGCCATGTATGTGTCTACTTTGCATGAGCCAAAAATCCAGTCCGATCCCCTACTTCATCCATTCCAGTTTTTCTGCAGAGTTTGTGGTTCTCTCGGAGTACAATAACCATATCACTTCAGTTATTGCTGTCATAGCAAGGAGATCAGACATGCTCCCTGGCTTCTCCATACAATATATCAACTCTGGTTATGCAAAATATTACAATAAATTATTACATCAAACGGGAAGCAGACAACAGGATTAAAACACTATGGCAAGACTCATATAATATGAAATTATAGGCACATTACCTGACTAAGTATATGTGTATATATTAGTTTGCCTATGGGGCCTAGGAAAATATTTGATGAATTGGAGATCATTTTATTTTTTAAATCAAGATCAGAGCATAACCAGTCTGTGCTTGAGCAAAGCCCTTTCTTGCCTCTTACAAAAAGACTGATGGTTTTGTTACAGCCATGGACCAGCTCTCCATCACATATTTTGTTTTTTAAAGCTGTAATGAGATCAGCCATAGCTCAGCTTTCCTTAACTCTCTGCAGGCTTGTATCAATGCAGATGTTCATGAAGAAGAGATAATGGTTTAAAAGCTCTAATTTTGTTACTCTTTCTGCCATCTAAGCTGATCCTAATGTGATTAGGAAAGTCCTTTCTTACTCAGGCAGGGTCAATTTGTCTCAGAGGAGGTAGGGAAAGGAGACGCTGAGGGTGCCAGTGCTGTCTTCATGCTCAGAAATGTTATTGGGTGGCTAGGAGTCTTGTTAATGTGGCGTCCTTCAGTATATCCAAAGTCAGGGGAGAGAGACCCGCTTTAGTAATTCCTTCTTTATTTGCATTTGTCTGGAAGCAACGGACTGCCACTTTTCCACAAGTGCACTTCACACAAAAAGAGGGTCCCAAACCTGGTCGCTGTGGTTGGACCAGGTCAGGCCGTGTTCGTCACATCAGATTTCTCACACAGATTCACCTCAGTGCAGTGGAGGACCACAAGAAACCCAGTGCATTGGGCCACAAGCTGCCAAAGTGCTGACACAAGACATTTGGCTGCCAGACCTCCTAAGCATTTTGTATCATACACAGCCAGACAAGGAGAAGTTAACGTGGTCATAAGGAAATTTAGCTTAAGGTCAGAAAGTACCAGGATGCTCCCAAAACATCAGGAGCTTATGTGAAATAATAATAGTAACTGAGACAGGGAGGAAGCCCTAAAGACATGTTGCTGCAGTGTTGGTCAAGATTTGGCATCAACAAACATCATGGGCAGCAAGTTGCAGACCGGAGGGTCGAGGTGGGCTGTGGAGGTCATGTTGGTTTCAAAGCTACGCCCCACCAGAGTGGGGCAGGAGCAGCAGGGAAGGAAGGGCAGGGCTGTAGGATGAAGCCCATCAGAGGAGAGATACACGATATAAGGAATGCCGAATGTATCGGTGGTCCGGCCACGTCTGTGCTGTGTTGTGACCCCACACCAAGGAGGTGTATGGGAAGGTTAAAGAGAAGATCACTTCTCTTCTTCTGCATTTGCCTCGAGCAGGCCTGGGTGGAGAGAAACACTGACAAGATTTTGTGTGGGCACTTTTGTCTGGCCACAGGGTGTAAATTATCACTGCCCCCCACTGTAGCTCCCCATCAAGAGGTCACAAACGAACTAATTTTAAAAAGATGGTCTTACCGTATGCCTACAGCCCCCTTCTTCACCCCTGCAGTGGGCAGCTGCTCAGCCATTGCTTTCCCCATCACACCTGAAACGTGAGCAGGCTAACACAGCTCGAGTCAACCTTCATCTGCAGGCACTGAAGACCACATGTCCAGTCTTCGCTACTGGCTCATTTCCTTCAGGGACACCTCTGACAAAGCTAACATGAGGGTCTTAGCCTCATGCCAACATGCTGCCCAACCTCTTGTTTCTTACGCACTTATTTTCTGGTTGTCCTGATGCAAAACACAGAGTTACCCTGGCAATTCTGGTTGCCTGTGCTCCACACTGCTTGCTCCACTGCAGACAAGTGGTGCGTGGTGTGCATCAGCTCTCCAAAGTGCACAGGCAAGTGCTTCCTACTGTCTTTTCCCTATAGGTGATTCTACTGAAGGTCTGAGGTTGCTGCTGTCATTTGGGCTGATTGCACACCCTGCCTTTTCTCCATGTAGTAGTAGCGGATGCCAGGGACAGGCTCATTTAACGTTTGTTACTTCTGCCTTGACTCAGCATTGTATTGCAAGGTCTTTCCCCACTACTAGACGGCATGCAGAGATGGCTCAGCCCTGTTGGACTATCTTTTCCATAAATGGCACAAACATGAGTTTGTTTCCAAATGTGTCATTCTCAGTATTTCAAATTTTTTCACTTCCTGCTGTTTTGGTCTTAGCTTTGGGTCATGTTTCAGCTTGGTTTGCCAAACTGCTCTTTCACTAAGTGCAGGTGCCCCTGCAGCTGGCGTTGTTCAAACAGGGTTTTCAGGATTGCAATAGTGATATTGCTGAGACCTTATACAAAGTGGGAAGGGTTTTTTTATGTCTGATGCAACCAGATGTTATAAACTTCTAGCAAAGTGGCTTCTTTCAGTCTATGGTTCTTTGCCTGCTCTGTGGGACCGGACCCCTGGCAGTGCTATTTCAGCAGTGCTGCCAGGGGATGACAGAGTTTGGTTTATTTCATACAAACACCAATTTTCTGGTTTCCTTTCCTTTTGATCTTCACTAATGTTTCTTGCTCTGTTTGCCCTTTGTGGTGTGTTAACCCTGGCCAGCAACTAACCACCCACCAGCCACTCTCTCACTCCCCCCCAGCAGGATGGGAGAGAGAATCAGAGGACCAACAGTGACAAAAGCTCATGGATCAAGATAAGGACAGTTTAATAAGTGAAGGGAAGAGAAAAAACAAAGAACAAGTGATGCAAATGCGGTCACTTGCCACCTCCCACCAGCAGACCAACGTCCAGTCAGTCTCCAAGCAAAGACTATCTTGGAAAGACTATCTACCAGTTTTATTGCTGAGCATGACATTACATGGTACGGAATATCCCTTTGATCAGTTGGGGTCAGCTGTCCCAGCTGTGTCCCCTCCAATTCTCTCGCCCAGACAACTCACTGCAGGGGGCAGAGTGAGAAACAGAGAAGACTGTGACGCTATGCAAGTACTTCTTGGGAATAACTAAAATATCTGGGTGTTATCAACACTGTTCTGGTGGCAAATCCAAAGTTCAGCACTGTAAGGGCTGCTGTGAAGGAAGCTAACTCCATCCCAGCCAGAGCCAGTGCTCCTTATTTTGATTTCACTCCACACCTCCAGTGACTCCTCCCTTCACGCACAGTGCTCCTTTCTGGTGCCAAATACAGAAGATGCCTGACTAAATGCAGGGTCTCATTTTACCCAGTGGAGGGAAATAGCCATGCTTAGATTAGATGCAAAAGCAGATCAGGAGGTGAGCCCAGAGGACTATGCTATTTACTTTGTTAGGAGAGCCTGTATTGACTAGATCACATGCAGATGCCTGTGAACCTGTAATGTTAGGTAAGATGAATAACACTTTTTCTTCGAGCTGTTTTTGAAACCTTTCTGTGATCTCAAAACTTTGAAACACGGAGCATAAAACTTTAACCACATTTCTCTTTTTGAGATGGTAGATACTCTAGCCCAGCAGACTGTCACCTTCCACTACCTAAATGCTCCAGATCTTCAAAGACATTTTGTTCTGTGACTCTTACTAAAACCTGAATTTTTGTCCTTAAAAAGAGTCAACACCATGACATACTACATACATCACTTTACTTCTGTGTATAAGTGGAAACACGTTTTTAGCCCCTTTGCCTTTGTCGTAACCCCCCACACCAACAGAGGGAAGGATGAAGAATAAAAGGGAGAACAAGAACAAAGAAACCGGATTTTCCTCTACTGGTCATGCTGGCTTTCTATGCTGGAGAGAGGAAAGTGCAACCCTCCTTTTCTAGGTCACTTTGTTCAGGCACCTTTTGCTATGCACAAAGAGATTCTGTAAGCAGGATATACACAACTTTGAAGTATAACACGGTTATTTATTGGTTGACACAGACAAGAGATAGCTGGGATTTAATGCGCTACCAGACTGAGTATTAGCATGCTCATGTCCCCAATAAGACACCTGAGGAGTCCTTGCTGGCCAGTCAGTCAGCCATCAGGTGGGGAAGGGTAGGTTTCTACTGCACTTGCAACAGGTTCTCAGTGCTGCTGAGTTTCCAGTTTCCAGCTCTCTGTGTTGCCATCTAGGACTTTATATCTTTCCATGCTGGTGTTTTTCATCTTAAATCCCTGAGTTGCTCTCTATCCCCATCTCAGCAATCCTGCCTCTGTTTGCCTTTTCACTTTTCTCATCTTGTGAGTCAATGCTCTAGACTTTCTCCCAGCTCTTTCTCAGCAGTCTGGGCCAAGGCTTCATAGCTGGGCTGAACCAGAGCCAGGCGCTGGGTCCCTGGATCACAGAGAGCTACATTTCTAGGAAAAGAAGAGGTTGTGAGTGTGTCTGGGTGTAAGTGATTTATGGATGTGCAGATCCGCAAGTGATTTTTGCTGGGCACTAAGATCAGCAGTGCTGGTGAGGATGCATATTACAACTATTACAACTGATAGGTCCTGGCATCATGCCAGGCTTTCATGTCACTGGTGTCATGTGCCCCGCATCTGGGGAAGCCCTGTACTAGCATTTCAGACTGAACCTCTAGTCTGGTTGAGCCTAGTTTAATTTTTCCCACCCTCTTCTGCAGCTACAACCACCAGCAGACTCAGCCCCCACTGGCAGAGCAAAGAACTCCAGTACCTGCCCCCTCCTTTTGAAAGCACTTTCCCAATATCTCCACTGAAGATATCCCCTTCTTCTCTGCTGGCTGTATGAGATCCATTTGGTACAAGTTCAAGTGTAGTGTCACAAAGCAGAGTAACTCTTCTGCAGTCGATAGACTGAGATACCCAAGGTTTTCAGCAGTCTTCCAGTATACAGGGGATGGATAAGTTCCTGTGATGGATGGTGCCTTAGCCAGTGTAGGGGCAAATTGTGATATTTTCTTTACCTGTCCATGAACACGACTTGTTGGGAAGTCAGGGCAAGATCCAGTTCCTAAGATACAGTTAGATGCTTTTTAGTCTCTAACTCCAAAAGACTCACCTGATCACTTAGACATTGTAAGAGTGCCTGTACACCAAAGCTGGTACTGAAAATGTGCTAATGTGCCTCCTCACCCCCAAAGGGCTGACATCTTAGGACACCATCTAGCTCAGGTCAGTGTCTCCCACTTGTACTTCTCTGGGTGCAAAATCAGGCAGTCCCAGGCTCCCCAGGAGACTAGATCCTGTATTCAATTTCTAAGCGTACCCAACACAGAGGGACAGCACGGAGGACAGGAGAAGACACAACTCTGGCAGCAGCTTTCACTGTACATTTCATTCACTGCTTGCAGAGCAACCTAGAAGCAAGAAGTCTCTCCCATGGGGTGGGAGTCGCATCTCCTATTTCCCACAGGAGTTCCTTAATGGTGGAAGGGATCAGGGCAAGGATCACCTTCCACTGTTTCTGTTGAAGTGAGGTCATCATGCAGTCAAAACCATAAGCCTCTTGGGCTAGAAGAAATGTGACTCCATACACACATCTCTTGTGGAAACAGTGAACAGCAGCCTGGTTTCTTTTAGCTACTGACTGTCTTCTCTAAAACACAATCCACAAAAACTAGGACTAAATCCTAAATTTATCTTCCCTCATGTCAGCACGCAAACTGTGAAAGCCTCTGCTGTCCCCATGTCGCCCTGCTCCGAGCAGCATGGCTTCATAGCGGAGGTGCAATGGCTGCAGTTCAGCTGTGTTGGCTTTGTTCAGCTAAGAATTTGCATTTATAGGGGTTCACCCTTTCTGTACGGTCCTTTTTCAAGGTACCTGTTATGCTCAGTGCTGGAGAAATAACAACAGCAGAAATAATGAGGGTGGCACAATGGTAAAGCAGCCAAGTGAGAAATGCGCCGCTCCAGTGCCAGTGAGACCTGTTCTGGCTGCTCAGCATCTGCTCTTCTCCCTGGAGCCACAGCTCCTCTACCAGCAGCATCTCTGAAACCTTGAGGTGCCTCCACTGAAACATGATGTCACCTGCACACAGCTGAGCATGTTCAACTGAATGTGACCCTTTGCCAGGTGTCTGTAGTTGTGCTGATGGGATTTGGATGTATAATGAGAAGCCAAATTTACTTGAGATACCCTTGCTCCAGAGTGCCAGTTTCAGGAAACTAATGACATAAAAGGGAAGTAATGCACTCTTATGCCCATACTATACACTTAAGATTAATTCCCTTTAACTGAAACTGATTGTTCACATAAATCTCACACTGCTTTTAAGCTAGGACATAACCTCAGCTTAATTGATATTCGTGCTTGAAGACAAAGAAATCAATTTGGCACACCTAAAGAGCCTTTAGGTTTTTCACAGAGAAAGACTTTCCCTGGCAAATGAGCTTGTCTTTTTATAGGCTTGGGTTTGTAAACACGGAAGATATGCCTTTAAAAGTTACATACATAGCTATAGCTCTCCTTGGTGGGCTTGGAAACAAAACCACCTTCTGGATTCATTCTTACTATGGTCTCCTTGGCTTTCAAATGCCCAGGCACGTGAAAACTTACACAGATAGTTCCATTCTTTCCCTTGCTGTCTCATTATTCCAAGGCAAGGTACCTATTGATAATTATTTATCAGTGTGTACATAATCATGCCCTGTGGAGGCACCTGTTGAAATGTGGGTATGCCACTTCCATTCCTGTTTTATTGTTCTTTGACCACTGCCCACTCAGTAACATCCTCAGATTCAGGTGAAAGTGCACAAACGAGGTAGGAAAGCTCATTTTACCATCAAACCTGCAGTGTGGGCATGTCAACATAAAAAAAATAAAATGTGTGAGAAAGCTCGGCCCGATTTCTGGCTGACTGGATTTTGGATGGGGTTAGCCGCATACCCTCACAAGCACACCCTCCTTTAAAGCTCTGAACCAAGCAGGTGGGAGAGCAAGGAGTCTGTGCTAGATTTTGAAATGAGCTTGTACAGCAGTTCACTGCACACTTATCATGCCTTGTAACATGCACTGCCTCCATGTCCTACAATTTATGTGCTAAGTATTTCTAATATAGCAACCACATTGATTTCAAGGGCAGTTTGCGGAGCAGTGTGACTCTTCAGCTGACAGGGAAGGTAAAGCCTGAATGCCCTCTTCTAGCCGTAGAAGAGCTGAGGTATGGCTGAGCAGTTGAAATCAGTCCAAAAGAGCTGCTGACACAAAGTGCGCTTGAAGGAAGAGTTGTTTTTTACATAGTGCCTTATGAAAACAAACACGTACCTGACATGTAACTGAATCTTGACATAAGATGCCAAAAGAAAAAGCCTTCCACAGGAAAGCGCTTATTATTTTCCCTTCCAAATGACCGAGTGCTTAGTAAAGGTGCCAAAAGATGTCCCTGAAGGCTGACAGTTTCTGTGCAACCATTAACCTTCAAGGGCTTGGGAAGCAGCACATGAACTCCCCTGATGCGAATTTCTGCCTCTCGCCTGCGCAAGCAGAGCTGCCTCTGGGAGCAGGAATTTTGGGTACGGCTGTAGCCACCAAAGCTGCAGCATGCCACGGACACAGCACTAACTTGCCATCATCCACGCTGTGTGATGGCCAGCACTCTCCCTGAATTTGCATTGTGCCAGCAAGTGCTCTCCTTGATGGGCTCGGAGAGACTAGGGACTGTTCCCACCAGGCACAACGCAGAGGCCACCCTGTCTAAGAGGCGAGTTGAACCACATGGACACAAGCTGTGCCACTTGTCTTCATGGCTAAGGAATGGCTCCTAGCCTGTTTTATTGGCATGTATAAAGGTTGTTAAATTAGATATGAGCTCTGGACCTTGACCACCTACACCACTTGTTCCTTGACATGGCTTCAGCCTGCACTGTCTCCCTTCAACAAAGAACTGTCTCCAAGCCACATTGTGTCACCTGAGCTTGGGACCAGAGATCTGTCCCTGGATCTCTTTTATTTGGCAGTTTAGGCCTTGCACATTGTCCTTTGTATCATTGTCTTTCAAAGGCTGCAAACCATGCTGAAAACAGGGATGCTTGCTTTGTCACATAGAGCCTTTCACATGAGGGACCAGGTGTTTATCAGTTAGACAGTCAGTGTCAAGGTACGTCTCCACACAGCAAAGAGAGGGCATGGAGGTACGCCAGCTGGCTGGCTGAGATCCTGAAAGCAGTCTAGGGTTAGAGTGAGATGTTGACATTCCTTGTTCATGGCTTAATTAGGGCAGAATTCAGGGAAAAGCAGAGGTGTCATTAGGAGAGCCCAAATTCATAAAGGTAGTAATCTCAAGAAGGACATGGGGCCAACAAGGGGGCCATGTTTGTGGAAACGTGGGGACAAGACAGTGCAGTGACAGGGAGATGGATCAGGAAGAGACAGAATCAAAGGGCTGAGGCTGACCAGGAAGCGCAGGAGGCAAAGCATGAGCAGGGTGGGACTCAGCTGAATGTAGGAGCTGAAAACCAGATATCTGTATCTGAGCTTGACTTATTCACCCTCAACTCCTCTTAGAGGTAGTGGAGAGAAGTAGCCAAACGATGCCAGAATCAGGACAATGACAGACTGAACTGGTAAGGAAGTTTAGCTATAACTCAACCACTCTACAACTTCAGATGGTTTAACTCATTCCTGATGTTATTTCATATACAGTCTTGTCTGATTTTTCAGCCTGCGTTCCTTTAACTACAGTCACCTGTGTAAGGTCAGTAGCAAGGAACTCCAGCAAAAGGGCATTTGTAAGTCAGTTTAGGTTGATACTGGTGTCACTGATGCTTATTTTCACATTTGACTCTTAAGAAAGAATTGTAGTTTACTTTGCTCCATATCTTAGTGTAAATTTGCTGCTTAAAACTCTCTTTTACCTCAGTATCTCAACCTGAAACATTCACTTTGCTCTTAAGTTCTGCCAGTGTCACCTTGATGTCCAGCACCTGCAGTTGAAACTGTATCTGCCCTTTCCTGTTCTCTTATTGTCTTTTCTACATCACTGCCTGGGTTGCATGGCTTGAAAAATAGTAGCTGGCCATCAACATTACCACTGCTTGGCACCTTTCTAAGTACAGAAGGAAATAAAATATTGAGTGATAACAAGTGAAAATAAAACATGGAGCAGTATGGCAGACCACCAAAACTCTGAGTTCTTGAATCACAAAATTTCTTTCCTTGTGATTCAAGGAAATTCAATGAAATTCTCATTTCACAAGATCATCCACGTACCTCCTGGGTATTAACAGGCCCATAGCTACTTAACACAACACGGAGTCTTTTTCATAACATATTAATTTGGATGATCTCTGACCAGTCGAAGCCATGGCTGATTGAGATCCTGTACATCTCTGCTGCGGCTGAATGCCATTCCGATAAACAGCAACAGAGTGAAAGAAACCAAACAGCATGGGGCTGCTCCTCCATTTACTTAATGTATCCTCAATAGCATTGCCCCTGTAATATATCTGTTACCAATCAATACTTGATATTATTTTAGTGAGTGGTGCTGGAGCAAGCCCAAAAGCTAAAGCAGGTCTTTGTGTAAAACAGGCAGCAGGAATAAATGAGGAGAAAGCTCAATGGGATGCAAAATGGAGCTGTGACTTTTAAGTCCAACTTTGCAGCATTGACCTCGCAACCTCAGGTCCACCAGAAAGACAAAGCATCTCTGGGGAAAGAGCATTTCTGATGAATGAGTTGGGACTGCAGCGATGGGACTAAGGGAGTGGGTGGTTTTCCTCTGTAACTACATCAACACTTTCTGTGGAAACATGTTCTCCACTGCCTGCCCTGAAGTGTGCTGCTTTCTCCAGTGCTGACAAGACCTCAAGCAGGGATGAGGTTAATAACCTGCCCTGGCTGAATGGAGAACTTTGGCTGAAACTCAGAGTAAAAAAGCAAGTTTATGATCTTTGGAAGAAAGGGCAGGCAACTCAGGAGGACTAGAAGGACGCCATGAGATTATGCAGGGAGAACATTAGAACGGCCAAAGCCCAACCAGAACTTAATTTGGCTACTGCCATAAAAGACAATAAAAAATTTTTCTATAAATACATTAGCAACAAAAGGAGGGCTAAGGAGAACCTCCGTTCTTTATTGGACGCAGGAGGAAACATGGAGACAAAGGATGAGGAAAAGGCTGAGGTACTTAATGCCTTATTTGCCTCAGTTTTTAGTAGTAAGACCAGTTGCTCTCCGGGTACTCAGCCCGCTAAGCTGGTAGTCAGGGACAGGGAGCAAAATGAAGCCCCCATAATCCAAGGGGAAATGGTTAGTGACCTGCTACACCACTTAGACACACACAGGTGGGATGGGATGGGATCCACCCAAGGGTACTGCAGGAGCTGGCAGAAGTGCTCACCAAGCCACTTTCCATCATTTACCAGCAGACCTGGCTAACTGGAGAGATCCCAGTTGACTGGAAGGTAGCAAATGTGACGCCCATCTACACGAAGGGCTGGAAGGAGGACCCGGGAACTACAGGCCTGTCAGTCCGACCTCAGTGCCAGAGAAGGTAATGGAGCAGATCATCTTGAGTGCTAAACTGAAATCCCACTGTGGAGAGGAAAGATATAACCCAACTCCACAAAGTAAGAGTAAGATACTGCTCTGAGTACTTTCTCTGCCTGTGGATGCACTAAACAGACCTCTGTGAACTAAGGGTAATGGGACAGTTTTCCATCATACATTAGGTCAGAAAAAGGAACAACTAGTCAATTAATGATTAAGTGGCAGGCAATTCTTACATTTTTCTTTTCTTCAATACGTGAGACAATGCCAGGGCACTGTGTCACATGATGGGAAATGCCTGGTGTGTCAGCACAGGTTGCAGGGAGGAGCAATGCTGCCAGATCAGAGACAGTTGGCAGATCCGAGGGTCCAGGGTACAACTGGAGCACAGTCTCAGACCAGGACAAGGTGCTGTGGTGCTGAACTTCATGTGCATGACATACAGCACCCTCACTCTAGAGGCAGGAGGGTCTGAGCAGAAGTCATATATGTATGCCTTGCTCTTCAGACTCTTATGCAGTCAGGTTAGCCATCACATTCCTCAGTATTTCCCCTAAAACTTGAAAGCTATTTGTTTCCCAGCACTGAGGATGCTTTTGAAGGAGAGCAGCTTTGTTACCTGGCAGCAGGGATTGGTCTGCAATCAGCATCGGGCTAAGCCTACAAGAGCCTGCCACAGCAGCTGCTGTTGGGAGCAAACTGTCCCAACACTGACACCCTTTTGGTTTAAAACCTCTTTGCTGGGAAATTTAGCTGCCAGCAGCAATGGAGGGGAAAGGACCAAGTGAGTACATGGCAAACTGCTCCTTTCTCTGTGTGAAGTTCCACATGCAGCAGCTCAATTCCACTACCAGGTAGCAATGGGAGGAAGCCAGTGCAAGCTGGAAGTCCTGCTGGGTTCCACGATTCAGGTCCACAGCTCAAGGTCCTCTTGTTGCTGAGCTTTTCCCGCATCTAATTCTAGAAAGAGCCTCTGGTAAAGGCAGTGTTCATCTCATTATCAATTCAATTTTTGTGACAGCCCTGCTAGGGCTCTTAATTTCTTGTGTTAAAACAACAAATGAGATGACCCGACTGCAATCTCTAATAGGTATCATGGGTCAGTAATCATTCATTTGTTATAGTGCCTCTCACCCAAAGGACGGAGATGAAAATTTGCCCTCTTAATGGCAAGAGCTGTAAATTAGCTTTATTTCACTGTTAAATCTAGAGGCCTGAAAATTAGGATGACCAGCCCTTAGCTGGGAAGAAAATGTGTCAGCTCAAGGGATTTTCTGCATTAGGCAAATAGGCAGCTCATAATCACTCATTAAGCAGTCACAGTGGCTGTCTCCTGGCATCCTTTTCTACTCCAAGTTGTGATTCTCCTGCTGCACTGAACATAGTGAAACTTTTCAAGTCTGATGTCTGGTTCTGGGCCAGTGACCCCAGCTCCACTTCTAGCCATGGAAGAGAAGTGAACATCTGTCGTAGGTGCTGCACACTAATTTAGTCTTTCCCTGAAAATGGGGTTGTTCAAGATAGGGATGATGGATTGTTCTATGGAGATACACCATATCTCCATGATTAAGGGAGCTTCAGGTGAGTAGCTCAGATTTGAATATGTCAATCTTTTAGACATATACACTTAGGTGAGACAAATCCCATCCAAAATTTATCCAGCTGTTTGTCACATGTGTTTCTTCTGCTAGGTAATGCTATCCTTCTCCTAGAAGGCTTTGCAAGCTCTATGTGTCTAAAAGATGTTATTCTCAGTTAGCATGGACTCACTGTGGATTTGGAAATTGCAGGGTGAGCCGTCACTGCATGTTTATAGGGTGGAAAGGAGGGAAATGAAGGGTTTAAAAGACAGATGGAAGCTATGTTTGTAGGGGCATGAAGACTTGCAGGTACCTAACAGCCTTCACTGAGCAAGCAGCTGCTGGTGAAGCCTTGGAAATACTTGAGTGGCTCCTCCTGGGAGTGTGGATCTGTCTCTTGAAGCAGTTACACAAGTGATTCATGCCTTTGGCCTGACAGGTTGCACAAAACACCCCATCTGCTTGCTAAGCTTAGTCCCAGAGGTCTGCCCAGAGCTCTCCTAGCCCTGTAAAAAACCAGAAGGGGATGTCGTGCCCATCCAGACTGAGTCAAGTTGTCACAGGTGCTTGCAGTTTGTTGCAGCAAAGCCGTGCTGTTCACCCAAAGTGATGTCCCAAGAGGGAGCAGAGACTGAGCGCTGGGTGGCGGAGCTGTGCCCTCTCTTGCACATATGCACCCTGGTTCAGGGAGCAGGTAGACAACATTGCAGTGTGAGAGACAGGGAGCAGATCTTCCTTCAGTGTCCTATCCCTGAGCCATGCTTCCTCCCTCCAGCCCTGGTGGCCCTTTGCGAAGAAAGAGAGAGGTTTGTCCTGGGAAAGAAAGGCTAAAATGTCTTTGATGTGATGAAATGAATGGTCTGTCATCTTGTTCAATAACATGTCACACAGAGAACTCCATAAAAATCTCTCTACAGAAAGCTGAAAATATGACAAAAAAAATAATCCACCCTACTCTCAAATCTTCAAAACCTATAAGTGTATCAGAATAGTTGTACAATTGCTCACTTTTATGCTGTGCAAGGTATGGAGTATTGTACAGCCAGATAAGTTTATAAGAACATGTATTAAGCTACCTGCATAGGGAGTACCTGGCTGAAATTAAAACATAAAAACCTCCCACAAGACAAGTGAGGGTGTAAGGGGGGACATTAAAGTGCAAGAATGGCTTTGAATAAGAAATGTGGCAACTCTGACCCCATTCTTCTACACTTGCACTGAAATAAGAAATGTTAGGATGAAGATCTGGAGGAACCAGAGCCAATAGAAAGGGCCTGTGGTGCTGCAGCCAGAGCCGTACAGTATACGTCAATGAATTTCCAGCAAAAGCCTCCCCAACTTAAAATAACTAGACTCCAGGAGCTGCAGCTCTGCTGGGTGACAGACCTCTCACCTCTGGATTCATGGTTCATGGTTTCCCCATGAACAACATTGTCATCCCCTCATGACATCCAACCAGTCAGTCTCACCTCAGTGCCTGGCAAAATGATGGAGCAGATCCTCCTGGAAGATGTTGGAACATAAGGAAGACAGGGTTGTGACTAGAGACAGCCAACATGGCTTCACCAGTGACAAATTATGCCAGACCAATCTAGTAACCTTTTACAATGGAGTGACTGCATCAGTGGACAATGGAAGAAATATGGGTGTCACCTACCTGGATTTCTGTAAGGCCTTTGATACGGTACCCCACAACATTCTTGCCTCTAAATTGGAGAGAATTAGGTTTGAAAGGTGGACTGTTAGATGGATAAGGAATTGACTGGATGGCAGCGTCTGAAGACTTGCAGTCAATATCCAAGTAGAAACCAGTAACAATTGGTGTCCCGCAAGGGCATAGATATATTTAATGCCTTCATCGATGACATAGACAGTGGGATTGCGTGTACCCTCAGCAAAGATTGCAGATGACACCAAGGTGAGAAGTGCAGTTGATTCTCTAGAGGGAAAGGATGCCATCCAAAGGGATCTTGGTAAGTTTGAGAAGTGGGACCTTGTGAATCTCATGAAATTCAACACAGCCAAGTAGGTAGGGGCAACCCCCCATATCAATACAGTCCAGTTGGTGAATGAATTGGGAGCCGCCCTGTGGAGAAGGACTTCGGGATACTGGTGAATGAAAAGCTGGACATGAACAGGCAATGTGTGCTTGTAGTCCAGAAAGCCAATCATATCCTGGGCTGTATAAAAAGCAGCACGGCCAGGAGGTCAAGGGAGGTGATTCTCCCCCTCTGCTCTGCTCTCATGAGACCCCACCTGAAGGCCTGCCTCCAGACGTGGGGTCCATAGTGCAGGAAAGACATGGACCTGTTGAAGCGGGTCCATAGGAGGGCCATGAAAATAGTCAGAGGGCTGGGGCTCCTCTCCTATGAAGAAAGGCTGAGAGAGTTGCGGTTATTTATCCTGGAGAAGAGAAGGCTCTGGGGAGACCTTATTGTGGTCTTTCAATATTTATAAAGGGGGCTGATAAAAAAGATGGAGAGACACTTTTTACGAGGGCCTGCAGAAACATGACAAGGGGCAACAGTTTTAAACTGAAAGAGGGTAGATTGCACATAAGGAAGAAATTTTTTTATGATGAGGATGGTGAGACATGGGAACAGGTTGCCCAGAGAAACTGCGGATGCCCCATTCCTGGAAGTGTTCAAGGTCAGGTTGGATGGGACTTTGAGCAACCTGATCTAGTTGAAAGATGTCCCTGCCCATGGCAGGGTGGTAGGACTAGATAATCTTCAAAGGTCCCTTCCAACTCCAACCATTCTGTGATTCTGTGATTCTATGCTCCCTCTTGCTGGTGGCACACAATGTCAGAGTGGAAGTGCCAGCGGGCTGGAGGGTACTAGGGGATTCCCTCCCCAAAAGACCAGTGCTGCAGGAGGGGCAGCGTGGAGACTGACTTGGGCTCTCCTGGCTTGGGGAGACATTTTTGTCTCAGACCTGAGGCATTTTTACAGGACAAGTTGGAAAAAGAACCCATGCTGTTTTTCTCTGTGCTCTGCTCCTGCGGGCAGATCACTGCAAACTTGGAGGTTGTTAATACAGCACCTTTCCATAAACATGAATGTTAACTTTGAAGATTGTTGGGTGCTTTTTTTCTTCAACAAAACCCTTTAAACTTTCACTCTATTAATAGAGATAATTTTCTTGCTGTAGGTGGAACGTTGTCTTCTCTGGCTAAGCTGAGCCTCCCTTTCTGTTCTTTCTTTCCACCTGCATCCTCCCCATGTGAAGAAAACTTCTAGAAGAACCATTCTTTGAGAATTTGAGGGGGAGGAAGAAGAAGGAACAGGCTATGATTTGCACAAAATTAAAAGAAGAAGTATTTATGACACAAGCCAAGTGTTCCCACTGAAATGTCCCTTTCCTTACTGCAAAGAATATATCAATGAAACAGCAGCTTTCATTACACAGACTAAAAAAAAAAAAATCCCCAGACTTGCAGTTTGGTTTTCATGCCCAAAGCTAATGCCTTGCATTGGTTTTCTGAATTGTTTTGCACTTTTTCCCCTTCCTTAAGATTGACGGCACAAACTCAAGCCACACTTTCAGCTGGCAGTAGAAAAATGATGAATTTTGGGTCGTCTTGTAACAGGGACCCTTTCTTTCATTCAACGCCACACTTACACTGCAGGCACACAGAGCAAGCGTGAGCTGAAAGCTCAGGGCTGGGTCAAGAATGGAGAAGGGGCAGGGACATGCAGGGAAAGGAGAGTTACTCTGAGTCTGGCACAGTTTATTTTCCCCTCTTCACTTCCTAATGCTCTTGAAAACTGAGCACGATCTCCGTCACACCAGACCACTGTGGATGGGTTTGAGATGCCTGTCACACACTGGTACCAGCGGGAGGGAGGTTTTAGTCCCCTCTTGCATTCCTCCACAGTTCTCAGGAGAAAGTCCTAACCAAAAATGGGGAGTGTCTTATGGCTGATACGTTGCTCAGTGATTGTTATAGAGATGTAGGTGCGGGCACAGCCTATGAAGCAGGACAGGGAGCCAGTGTCAGCAGCACTGGCTGCCTTGTGCTTCCCCTGCTCCACATACGTGGTCCCAGTCCAGGATCCGAACTCAGCTGTGACCTACCTGGCCATAGGCTTAATTGCTCATTATCCCATGCTAGTTACAAGAGCAATGTGGAATAGATTATAGAGCAAACCCTTGGCCAGGAGGTGTGTGTGGATGGGATTAGAGACATGAGTCCCACCAAGAGAGGTTGCGGGCTTGTTCAACAATCACCACCTCATCCCTTCTCTCCTTGCAGCAGGCCAGTAATGTTTGTGCTGGCCTTTGGCATGCCTGGGGTGCGTTCCTGAAAGAGCAGTTAGTAAATTTAAATGTCATATAATTGAGATAGCTGGAGGTTGCCTGATGGAAGGGAAGCATTTCGATTGTCTCAGGGTGGATTTGGTCTAATTATCTCAGATGACACCAGCAAATCTGCTCCTCTTGGAGACGTGCTGTTACTGTAGTAACTTGTAAATGAATATTGGATGATGAGTTATTAAAGCCAGTCTGAACTGGAAAGTTTATGAACACAGTGGGCAATAATTTCTTCTTTTTTTTTTTTTTTTCTTTTCCGTATTAATCTCTTCCTTAGTGTGAATGTAAAACACAAAATCAACAGGTCAGATATAGGGCTCTTGTGAACTCTGCCTTCTCCTATCAGACAGAGCAGATGCAGCCTGGAACTACTTTATCACTTTGCTTTTAATTAAAGCCTATAATGCAGTTTGCACTTTGTTAACAGGCGTTATACAAAATACATAGTGGATAAAGGGTGAAGTGAATCTTCAGATAATTCTACATTTTGGATTATCTCTTTTTACATATGCAGGCTGTTCACTATATCATCCAGAGCCACAACCAGCGTTGCCTCATGGGCGATCTGGTGATAGATAGGGGTTACACCCTGCCCTTCGGGAGCAATAGATGACAGTGTGTGCCCTGGCTTCCGATACTTTCCCTGTGTGGCCAAGGGGATGATATTCAGAGCCATCACCACTGCTTAAAGAAGGCATAAAATCTTACCCTGGTCCAAGAAGGTGAACTTCTCCATGCCCCAGTGCCTCAGCAGTTGCAATGCAACATCCAATACTCTATATGGTGGTTTGTTGTCACTGTACTGTGCCCAGTCCTAAAATGCAGCAAAGGGAATTCAAGTAGCAAATCAGGTCCCAAGGGCATGTCCCACTATCCAGCCTGGCTTCTTTTGTATCTGTAGTGGCTAGAGCCCCTCTGCAAGGCTGAGCAGTCTGCCAGGAGGAGGTTCAGGGTCCCCCAGAACTAAAATGGAGAGGGAAATGATCAGATTATCTCTAAACCACCGGAAGAGGAGGAAGCCCATGTATCTGATCTGCAGCTGCCCACCTTTTCCACCTCTGTTGCTGGTGGTAGCTGTAACTCAGGATCTGGGGTCTGGATTTGTTTCCAGTAGCCATTTGCACTTCAGGGAATACCCCTGTGGTAGAGACAGAGCCTGTCTCCACTCCCTCCACAGTCATGGTGGAGACAACAGCTCCTACACAACCAAAACAGCCTCAGTTCAGCTCCTTCCTTCAGTGCTTCCTCAAAGGGCTTTGAATGGTACAGGCAAGGGCACCCTTGTGGTCTTCTCCTAGAGGAACAGAAGCAGTTTATTGTCTTCTATTGTTCCCCTTAGTTTGAAAAGACCTTCAAAACATCCAGGAAGCCAATGTTTCTGTCAGGGGTTCCCAAACCGAAGTAATAGGGAGAAGAAAGGCAACATGGGTGATGGTAGTGAGCATGGATGCAAGATAAACCTGCACTTAGCAAGGATTCTCCAGACACTATGAGTGAATCTGGTCCTGTGTGTTCCCACAGTCATGGTCTCATTCTGTCTTTACTCAAAGCCAGGATGCCTTTTTCTGTTGTTACAGATTTTAAAGCTAAGACTCATCATAGAATCACCTAGGCTGGAAGAGAACTTTAAGATCATCGAGTTCAACCATTACCCTTACACTGAAAAAACCACCACTAAACCATGTCCCTAGGCACCAGGTCTACCCATCTTTTAAATACCTCCAGGAATCAATCACCTCCCTGGGCAGCCTGTTCCAGTGCTTGATAACGCTTTCAGGGAAGAAATTTTTCCTAATATCCATCCTAAACCTCTCCTGGTGCAACTTGAGGCCATTTCCTCTTGTTCTATCACTTGTTACTTGGGAGAAGAGATGGACCCCCACCTCTCTGCAACCTTCTTTCGAGTAGTTGTATAGGGTGATAAGGTCTTCCCTCAGCCTCCTTTTCTCCAGACTAGACAACCCGAGTTCCTTCAGCTGCTCCTCACAGGACTTGTGCTGTAGACCCCTCACCAGCTTCGTTGACCTCTCTGGACACGCTGCAGAATCTCAATGCCTTTTTGTAGTGAGGGGCCCAAAATTTAGCACAGTAATCAAGGTGTCTCTTTGGTCTTAAAACTAAGAGTCATGCTTGGTTAAGGCCATGGAGCAGGCACAGGACAATTACTCCAGAGCAGGTGATGTAAATCAACTTGCCAACCTTGCCAACCTGCCAGATGCTTCCATTTCACCCTTCTCATCTCTGTACTTTTCATCTATTTCAGCTAGCAAGTAACTGTGCTAGGTGCTCACTGCCCATGTGCATGGGTTTGCTTGTATCTATTCAGTGTATTTTATTCCTCAAAAAAAGCACAGAAAGTGCTGTCAGGTAGGATCCAGTAAACACAGGAACTAAACCAGGATCATTTGTCTGCATGTCCATCTGCAGCTTTGGCTGAGGGTCAGTGATGCGGTGCATCTCCCTTCACTCTGAAACACGTGAAGTTTTGGTGTCCTCCCACCTGGGCTGGGAATGGTCCATCAAACTTGATTTTAAAGCAGGAAAGCATGACCCTGCTCCACCCTGCTGCTGTCTATGCTGAGTGTCTCTCAAAAAACATCTACAAGACTGAAACATTTTAGTACGGATCTTGTGTATATTTCATTATAATTAATTGTTTTGAATATATTGAAGAATGTCAAGTTTCTTGATATTTTTTGCTTGCACTTCAAGACTGCATGACAGTTTATGCTGAAAACCCTGATTTTTGAAAAGCAAGCAAAGGATTTTAATTTGAGAATAATGTCTTTCTTTCCATCTGGGATACATTTAAAATTCTGTAACATATTTTTGCTACATCTATTACTACCACAAAAAAACATTTTCTTTTTTTCCAAAATACCTCTGAAAATATATGGCCTCATCTAAAATTTGAGTTCCTTTGACAGAACTGTGGTGCTACAGTGTGGACATGTTCTAAAGCAGCATTTTCTCTGCATACTCAGAGGTGTGTAATTAGATGAGGACAGCTATTAACACATCCCGTGCACTGTGTCACCAAGTCATGCCTGATTATGTTGCAAAGTGAGATTAGCAAAATGAGCTTGAAGTTGTCCTCTTGCTGCCATTTGATAGTAGGGAAAACAAATCCTTCCACTGCCAAAGCTGCAACTAATATTCAGTACTTAAGAAATTCAACTGATGCATTCATATGAATAGGATTTTGTGTAATTAAAATTTTAAATAAATCCCCAACATGAGTCCTGGCTTGGACTTCTTAATTTTGGATATAGAAATACAGCTTTTAACAAAATAGGTTGAGGGTTGGGGTTTTTTTTCCTTCCTTCTCTTTTCTTTCATCTGAGAGATTTACAAAATCTCATTAGCATACTAAAAAATAGCAGAAGATAAATTAAATGAAGACTGGGATTAAAAGACTTGCTAGTTTCTTCATGTCACCTTTATAGTTCTTTTGAACATCTGTCCCTGTGTGGTGGGTGTAAGTAACGTGGAGGCGGATGTTAGTGGGTGGCAAAGCTTTTATGAGGCAGAAAGAAGCTGAGAATCAGAAAATTATTGGAGGCAGTTTCCATACAGATGAGAAGAAGCAATCAGACCCTGAGAAGCCAGGGAAGAGGAAGAAGACAGTAGGAAAACTGAATATACGGCACATTTCACTGGCAAAGAAAATGTTGATTTGTTTCAACAGACACCCTGAGCGTCGTCATGGAGCTCTCACCCCAATCATCCTAAAGCTGCAGGCCTGGATCCCTCCTTGCCTGCAGAAATCTTTAGGTCAAAGCCAAAGCTTCACCAAGTTCTTGTGGCACGTTTCCAGGTTGCTCAGCTACCTACGACTGACTGCATCCCTTGTTGTCCATTGTCACATGGAGGGCGAAGGGGAAGATGAGATAAGTGATGGCAGGTTAGCAAGGAGGTCCTATAGCTGGGAAGAAGACGACGTTGTCCTGGAGAGCTGGACTCCACTCATGCCTCTGCCTGGAAAGCCCTGTATGATACTGGAGAGTCATTTACAGCAAGCTGTTCACGGATGGCTTCTAGTCAGTTGATCTCTGCCCCCGAGTTGCTCAATCTAAAGTCTTAGATCTGATTTGCCGATAGCTTAGTCACTTGTAGATGCATCTAAGGTTAATGGAGGCTGGCTTTTGAAAATATCAAGTGCTCTAGGAGGCAATTCTACTATGAAAAATCAGGAGCTGTGTGATATAAGCAAGGCAACAAAATATGGTCAGTACACTTGGATCTTTAATCTCTCCATGCCTAAACTCCTTGATCCAAAACTGGGAAATAATACTGCTTTGTACTACAGCTCAATATCGTAAGTATCAGCTGACAGATGCCTGTGATGAACAGAGACAGCCACAGCAATGAGCCTTGTAGAAGACAAAATACTTGGCAAAATTAACTCTTCTCAGAGGCAATTTAAAAAAAAATAATAAAATTGCAGTCTCAAATTTAGGACTATTTTCAAAAGGACAGCAAAAGTAAGCTCATCATCAAAATGTGTGGGCTTCTATCCCCTCAGGTCCCACTATTTTTTAAATAAAAAATGTACCAGAGTAGTTTAACCTGGGCAAAACAATGTGTTTTCCCCCACTGCATTATTCTTAGAAACATTTGAAACAGACCTGTGTTATGAGTCTAATATATAAATATGTGTACGTGTGTTCATATAAGTGTATATTTAATTGAATGTATATTTAAAGTCAGCCTGAATCAGGTGTAATCACAAACAACCTAAGTCTTACAAAGTTGTACACAAATAGGAAACTGGATCTCGGAGTTGGGTTGGCCGTAGCAGGAGGCAGCGTTAGCACAGGCGGTGGGTCTGTGATGGGGGGAAAAAGGGGTAAGCACAGCCTCTCTCAACCCCTAGCCCCCACCGAAGGACCTGTTGTGCTGCTGCAAATGCGCACAGCTCCTACCAAGTCTCCTGTAATGCAGCCAAGAAAGCTGTGTCTGAGGAGGAAAGAGTTTGGATCCACAGAAGGAGCAGATACAGATTCCCTCTTGGGAGGAGGATTTGGTGACAGTGTCTCAGGGTGTGCTAAAGATGGACCAGGGCAGAGAGAGAGCGCTCTCTGCTAGTTCAGGCTGGGTGGCATGTCTGAGAGCTTTATTGTCGTGTCTGCCATTTTTTGCGTGACCCTGCTCAGAAGCTCTGCTGTGATGACCATCAGATTACACCATTGACTTCCCCAAGCAAATAGCCCAGCCCACGGGTCAATTAATGAGTGTTTGCAAAGTTGTGTGTGATAAAATGCAGCTGCACAGGTGTGAAGTGTATAGAAAAGGAAGATTATTCACAGAGCCTGCTTTGCTGTCAGAAACCCTTATTGACTGGGCAGCAAACGAGTCCTTGTTGTTACTCCTTGGGATGTTCTTGGCACATGCTGCACTGTTCATAGGCATGTAAAAGGCTGAAATTTTTTGCACATTATATGCATTCCTGTAAGTAAAAGTATGAATGGGATATCCAGGTTCCCAGTATAACACCAGGGAACACCGGAAAGTGCAGAAAGGTGACATTTAACCTTCACTCAGAAGACATGAGTAGCGTTCGTTCTTCTACAATGTGGTGGTGCTACTCACCTTTTTTTTACTCCAAGATCATCAGGGTCTGGGTCATTTCCCATGGGGTGGGAGGACTGGATTCAACTTTCCCTCACCCTGCAGAGAGCAAATTCTCCATTTGCAAGTCAGGACTTTAATTGCAAGGCATTTGGCTGCTCAGGGCAGCCACCACCTTTGCTCTCCAGTTTGAAGCTGTGCCAGCGTGCAGCAGAGAAGCAGGGCTTGAGGGATCACAGTATAGCCAGTGCCTGTACCCCACAAGGCTGGGAGCTCAGCCTGCAGGGGTGCAGTGTGGGTTACTGCCTCTGTTTCCACTATTTTTACTGTAGTTGATGCAAAGTCTTTGCTAGTCAGAATACAAAAGGTCCCCCAGAGCATGAGGAGCAATACCAAAGCCCTCTCCCCTGGGCGGATGCTTCAGCTTTGCAGCTGTAGGCTCAGAGATATGCTTGTGTCTTCTCTACCTCTTGGAGATCTCTACCTCTTGCATCTACCCTTCAACCTTCCCCTGAATTTTCTATAAAGCCACTGGTGACTGGAGGTGTAATGATGGTAGGGAGCCGTGGATTCACGTCCTTGTGTGAACAGGCACCCATTTCTCTCTCCACGGACTGTGTTGTCTCCGGTGCAGCAGGGGAAGCCCACAGTGGTACAGCTGTCTCATGACTGAAACAGGGGTGTTCTTCTGCTCCTTGTCTAGAAACCAGTAAAACCTCTGTGGGTCTGCCCCGAGGATGGTTTTGGTCCTGGCTGCATGTAGAGAGCAGTGTCTGTGGGGATGTTCCTTCAGCGTCACTTGAGATGAAGTGAATTGCACTCTGGGGCTCTGCATGGGCTGTAAAAGGAGCTGATGTTCTTCAGAGTTAGCCACCTACTCATCAGATGTCAAAGTTAGAACAGATGAGTCACACCTAGAGCGGTCTGTTGCATTTTTAGCAGAAAGTCTGTAGAAAGGCTGAGGCAGGACCCAGAAACCCTGTGTCCCGGGTCCAAATATAACATATTTTTTTTTTCTTATAAGAAAAGCAACTTGTGTTTATAAATTGGTCTTTTCCAAATGACTTATTCTTAAAAAGAATTACACTCTAATAAGCTGCATCATTAAAAAGAAATTATCCTGTGAGCAGCAGAGCCTGGTATCCTGCGGTTTGGTGTCTCATGGTGGGATTATCTCGCATCTAATGAGGTGCACTCTGGCTGAAGCCTTTTCTCCTGTTCATAAAGACACTGTCTCATGTGAGTTCTCTGGTGTCTATAATACATTTGGGGTCAAACTGCCATTGTTTAGGTTCTCTCCTACCTGACAATGTGATATTGCCCACGTGGCAAGCTGTTCTTCCCTGGAGATGCAGAAGGGTCATACTTTGCTACCCTGCTGCCTCTTCTCACAAAACTGGTTCAAAATTAAAGCCTTTGAGACTTCTTTCACACAGGTAAATTTGACTGAAATTGGCCAACAGGCTAAAAGATAATTAAGAATAATACTGGACTGACACAACAACACAATAAACCTAATTTATTAGGTAATTGGGCAATAAATGATGGAAAGTAAATACTGGAGCAGATTAAACATGGAAAAAATGTTCATAAATATTTATCCAAGCATTTAAATGCACTCAAGGTGACCATTTTACGCCCGTTTTGCATTTCAGTTTTAGAGGTTCAATTCACAGCCATATGAAAGACCAACAAGAGCACAGGCACCACAGTAGTTACACTCATACCTCAAAAGTAAAAGTAAAATAAGTTTTCTGTCAGACTTTTCTTCAGAGACAGAGAATTTTTAAATATTTCCTTCAGAATATTACAAAATTTAACATTTAGAAACAGGAATGTTGAATAATTCAGAAACCAGATTTTGAAGATGATTCTCACCTAGTCAGAGAATAAAAATAGATCATGTGGTTTGTGCTGGATTTCCAGAACTTTCAATAAACCTGAACCTGAGCAAAGTCACACCAAAAATCCTTTGCTGAAGGGATTCATGGAAATGTTTCAAAAATGTGAGGCATTAAAGAGAAATCTCAATTGTTTGCACACACATGAAACAAATTGCAAATTAAGGAAACGAGAGATACATTGAATAAATTGATCATCATAATTTATTTTTCTAGTTTGTGAGTGATAGAAACGTGCTTATCATAAAGTTATTTTTGAAGATACTTATATTTTCTTACCTTGGATACAGTTTAGATGAATGAGCTACCATTGCTCTCCATGCTTATCAAATTAGGAGAATGCATTTCTAAATTCAATTACATCCTCAGTGGAAATGGTTTCTCTGACTCTGGTAATCTTTGGAGAGGAATTATACACAGTCTATAAAGCTTCACATTTCAAAACCTAATTTTGAATGTTATTCAAGAGGTTAATTTAAGATTCATCTTCCTAAAGAGGAGTTAAATAAAACTGATAGAAGGCTGAAACTTGTCAAGTGGTTGAGAGGTTTATCAGCATGTGAGTATGAGTTCATTAGTTTTAATTAGTATAATCACTAATGTTGCATTAACAGTTTGGTGAGAGAAAGTAATTGCTCACACCCACTGTATTAGATTGGGAGATTAGAATTCATTTTATGAGGCAATTAGCATTTCAGGGATTTTTTAAAAGGCTTTTATGATCTGCCATTGCAGTAGCCTCCTTCACCAAAAAGAGTTTAAATTAACCATAACTTTCATCCTAATGGGATGCAAAAATTAATGTAGAATTAAGTGTGAACCAGCAATCCCACTGCGATAAGCAAGCAGCTAAAGCCACAAACCTCGATTAGTGTATAATGACCTGTTTTATTTCCCAGACAATGATAGTCATTTATCTGTCCTCAATTCATTATCTTCTTGGAAAGTTTATATTCTTGAATTTTATACAGCAAAACAAATAAAATATGAGGAAGGGAAAAGTCAAACAGTCCTATGGAAGTCATAATTCTCCAAAGAAAAAGCTTCAAGGTTCAATAACAGGACTTAAATAGTCAATTATTCTTCATATTAAATGTCAGAGGAAGAAGAAACAGCTCCCTTTGATACCCAATGCCTTGGGAAAAACTATGAATTTCACAGCAGCGTCAATCACAACCCTGCTCTGGCCATCAGGTCCCTTGGCAGCTACTGACAGAAAGAGAATGGAGATCCAGGATTTTGTCATCCTGGTTGGCAAGGAAGCCCTCATATTCTGAGAGCTGGGAGAGCTGACCCAAGAGATTGCCTTCCAAAACATCCTGGAAAGCAAAAGTGAAAGTTCTGGTAGGGAAAAACTGCTTGCAATAAGAATGCTTGCTCTCACATCAAGGCTGTAATGAAAGACGTCCCAGCATCCATAGAGAGATGACACAACTCACTGTTTGTAACATATCTGACACCTATTGTACTAAAGCCTTCAGCCCAGGAAAGACATGGACCTGTTGGAGCAACTCCAGAGGAGGGCCACAAACACAATCAGAGGGCTGGAGCACCTCTCCTGTGAAGATAGGCTGAGAAAGTTGTGGTTGTTCAGCCTAAAGAAGAGAAGGCTCCAGGGAGACCTTACAGCAGCCTTTCAATACTTAGAGGGGGCCTACAGGAAAGATGGGGACAAACTTTCTAGCAGGGCCTCTTGCAGTAGGACAAGGGGCAGTGACTTTAAACTAAAAGAGGGAAGATTTAGACTACATATAAGGAAGAAATTCTTTACAACGAGGGTGGTGAAACACTGGCACAGGTTGCCCAGAGATGTGGTAGATGTCCCATCCTTGGAAACATTCAAGGTCAGGTTGGACAAGGCTCTGAGCAAGCTGATGTCATTGAAGATGTCCCTGCTCATTGCAGGGCCATTGGACTAGATGACTTTTAAAGATCCCTTCCAACCCAAACTGTTCTGTGATTCCATGACTCCATGGTTCTATGATGCTATGATTCCATGATTATACTTGTCCCTGGTTAAAACAAATCTGTTTTCAAAAATAGCTGAATAAAGCCCAAATCTGCTATGACTTCAATGTGGCATGGAGGAAAGCAACTGTTAGATGTTAGAACCGTACTGTTGTTCCTGCAATTTTGGGTACATACATATGTTAAAAAATGCAGACATGGGGCAGTGTCCCAGGAATTACATCAAATCTTCCTACAACCTATGTTGAAGCAAAATGCACATATATATACATATGTGAGTGTGTGTATACTCTTAATTCTTATAGTCCTTATAAGCATCTCCAAAGGAATTCAGAGGGAGACAGTGTCCTCCTACGTTTAAGCACCTAAAATTTAGATACAACTAGACAGATTATATCTGTCACAGACAGATTGCCTTAGTCACTCTGGCAGCATCCCATGCCACCTTTAGGAGGTGAATTGCTCCCGCTAAGATCTGAATCCACCACTGAGAAGGGCTGCCTCCCTCTATTGACTGCAGAGGCAATCCAAGGTAACCAGGTTTCCACCTCGGGTAGCTGAAGTAAATACTTAAAATTGGGTAGGATGAATCATGACTGGCGTGCCTGTGCCTTAGGGTTTGTCTATACACTGAGCTATTGCAAACGGCCATTACTCTTCCTGAATAGCCTTATGTGTGGATACACTTTTGGTTGAATAAGACTCACTCATTTCTCTTCAACAACATCGGCTTGGCAGAGGTAGAGTAGCTTGCTTCCTAGTCCTCACGTGGAATCCTTCTGCAAGAGCTGCTGCCTTTTCAGCTAGCTGCCCTACCTTAATCCAGATTTACTTGTATATATATTTTAGTATAAAAATGTCCTAAATTTGCCATCCATCTACTTTTGGGAGACATTTAAGATTTATGAAGGTAAACGCATCAATTAAGCACAAATACATTGACAAAAAAAAATAAACGAAGGTATCATACACAATAAAAACTGACTTTTATTTCACAAATTATGGGTGTTATAAAGCATATTGTTTCGGGAGAAATGCCTGTATTTGCCAGTGTGTTTCATTAAAGAATAATAAAGCCATACATATTTCATTTCCTTGTTCTGAGCTGCAAGAGCCTTAACTATATAACATGCCCCATGCCGTCCTTGCTTTGCTGGGCTTTTTTTTTTCTTTTTAATCAGATTTTTCTCCCCAAACTAATGAAATTGCTCTTTAAACACATACATCACTTTCATTTGAAGTGACTTATCATGGCTCAAGTGGTTTCTCTCTTCTCCTGTAGAACACGGTAATTGCCAGCATCTTCTGCTGCGCAGATCCAGTCCTGGATCGCCCCTGATCTCAGCCTAGTTTCAGCAGTGCTGAGCTCCTGGTGTTCCCACTGGTGCTGTTTTGGGTGGGGTATCTGGTGACCGCTGTCTGCTGGGTCTGCACCTTGTGTATCTGCACCGGTTCCTTGTCCACTTGCTATCACATTGTAATTTCTCTCTTCTTGTAGTATGCACCAACCCGCTGTGCAGCTGGGCAGACGTCCGCAGAGCAAGGCGTCCTTCCTCCCTGCCATCACCATGAAGCAGTACACGACCCCCAGCTGGTTCCCTGCACGTGCCCGCTCTTCTCCTGCCCATGGGAAGGGCACCTGGAGGTGGTGGTGTCCCACCTGAGGCAGACCCACCGCATCAACATCCTTCAGGGGGCAGAGATTGTCTTCCTGGCCACGGACATGCACCTGCCCGCCCCCACGGACTGGATCATCATGCACTCTTGCCTTGGCCACCAGTTTTTGCTGGTCCTCAGGAAGCAGGAGAAGTATGAAGGCCATCCCCAGTTCTTTGCTACGATGATGCTGATCGGTACGCCGACCCAGGCTGACAACTTCACCTACCGGCTCGAGCTCAACAGGAACCAGAGGCGCCTTAAGTGGGAGGCGACCCCCAGGTCAGTACTGGAGTGTGTTGACTCTGTCATTTCTGACGGGGACTGCCTTGTGCTGAACACTTCCCTGGCTCAGCTCTTTTCCGACAACGGAAGCCTAGCGATAGGAATTGCAATAACCACCAGCAAAGTTCACAACGCCGAAGATGAAATGTGAGGGGGAAGAGGAAGAAGAGGAGGAGGAAGAACAATGGTGCTCTAGCTGCCTTGTGAGAGCCAGAACTTGTGGACTTGTAGGGGGGGTCTCAGGTCTTTTATGGTATTTAGTACTCATCCACAGTGGGCATTATGTAAACATTCTGTGGTTACGGTCTCTGTGTAATGTATTTACCATTTTGTTAATACAATTTTATGAGAAATTTTAAAGAGGCTAATCAATTTATTGTTGCCCTCCAGCAACACTGGAAACAACAGCTTTCTCCTGAAAATGCCACCCAGGGTGACTTATAGAAACCTTTGGTGTGATCATGCTATGCAAATGTGTTTCCCTCATCATCTGCCTAATTGCCTGGTATTAAGGAGGCCACTGTGCCTGGCAAAAGGTAAAGTATTCCACTAAGGGACAAGGGCACACAGGTTTCTATACTAACAACAGCGATTTCACTCTTACACTGTGGTCACAACTAAGCCTCAAGGAGTCTGCATTTTCAGAGCTCCCTTCAGCTTCTGAGAAAGCAACCTTCACCACCCAGTGAGAAGTGAAACCCTCAGAAGAAGAAGTCACCATCTCCACTGAGCTGGGGCCTGGGAAGCCTCATCCTGAATTAAATTGGTGATGACAGGTAGTGGGTGGTCGCTGTGAGTGTGGTTAAATCTCAGTCTTGTATCATGATGGGCAGTGAAATGCTTGCTGGATGGCCTGGCTCCAGGATAGGTATAACTATTGCCAGCCATTGGGACATTCACCTTTTTAGCTGCTATTTCCTTAAGCATCCAGAAAAAGATTTTCAGAAAATAAAGTATCAGGACAGCCCTAAGTTGTGTACTGATCTTGCTATTGAATTCTGTCCCCCTTAAGACTCTCAAGTATGTGGCTGAATATTGATTTAAAACAATGCAGCTGGAATACCTGTGTGCAAATTGGCTATGAGATTTCAAATGCTCTCCTTTAAAAATAACCTTTTTTTTTTCTTTCTTCCATACACTTGGGGGGTAGTGATGGTCCCTTTCTTCTGCTGAGGGTGTTTCACAGGTGGTGATGGTCATAAGAAGGCACAGGCTTCTCTAAGAGCTTCTCGCTTGGATGACTCCTTGGGGAGAGTCAGAGGTGGGTGCTGGCCATCTCCTGACACTCGGTCCCACCTGCAGTCAGGCAGATGTTTTCCTCCTCAACAACAGCAGTGAAATCCCACCGCAGTAGAGGATGTGTTGAAGGAGTGGGCTCTACAGTGAGTGTGATACACGAGAAGCATGGGAAATTGTCTTTTCCTGTTTTCCCTTCTGCCCATGTGTGGCTGTGGCCTGGCTGCTCCTGAATGTTATTTTGAAAAACATCTGGCGGGTTGAGTCGGTTAGTAGCTACAGAGACTGAGGCTCATTCCTTGAGTCCCTTGGCAAACCAAGAAAGGGTGGGAAGCGAGCTAAGAACATAGGAAGTTAAGAACAAGTGAGTGTTTCAAAAGTCATCTCACTGTAGCTGTAGGGTAGGGAAACACACTGATGTTAATCTCTCCCACCTGCTGCTCTCCTGGGAATTATTATAAATGATGCGTGAAGTAAAACGAATTGCAATTTTTCTGAGATAAATGCTACACAGGTAATGCCTTCTGAGTTGCAGATGCACCTTGCCTCCTTACCTGGGCTTTCATAGCAGGTCACTGCTCAGAGAGGAGCTAGAGTCTCTTCAACAGGCTGCGCATGACCACACCAGCTGAGGTCTGAAGAAGTCTCAGTCCCTCCAAGAGTATGCTGGGGCATACCTTCACAGCTGTCTGACCTCTGAATTTGGGGGGCCAGGGTGGCATGCTGGTTTGCAGTGCTTCACTGGAACATGCAGGCTTCAGAGTGGCTTGCTGTTTTCCTGCGATGTTAAATATTCAGAACCAACAACTGCTGTCCTTTCCCTAAATGATAGCAATAAATAAATCATTGGCATTTTTGTGGACTGAAACTGGCTTCTCCAGCTCCTCTGACAAATATTCCACTGATGAATTAAAACAAAGCAAAGGCAATAAAATCCCAATAAAACCAATTCCTCTAGCTTGAACTTCCTGAGCTCTTTGTACATCATGGTAGAGACTTAACGTAACGCTGCTTTTGTTGCCTCATCATTCTAGGAGGATAGATATCCCTCAGAAATTCACTTGTTCCCTCTTTCTAGTTGCCATCTTTTGTTCTTGAAATATCTACTGAAATGAAGAATGTGCTGTTGGCATTTTTGGGCATGCCCCTTGCCAAAGGACCAGTATATTTCTGGCGGGATGAGTGTGACAGCAACAGTTCTCTGGGATGGGCATCTCCATTCCTTGCCAGCATGCTGGTTTTCTGGTTTCGATGGGGTGTAAAGCACAGTGGAAATGTGACTTCCCTGATATGAACCTCCTCACATACCACGTGTCCTTCTCCCAGAGCTTTCTCATGACCACAACAACAGTTCAGCCTTTCCATTTCCTTCCCAGTCTTCCCCCTCATTTTGTGGCCATGCTTCTCAGACTGTTTTCAAGCTCTCAACCTACATTTCACCCTTTGGCTTGCAGAGACCATGGAGCTTCTTGCCTCCTCCTGCCTTTGCCTCTTGGGTGCCGTTGCTTAAATTGTTCTCGCTGTTCTTTGCAGCTAACCAAGTAACCTCCTTGCATGGCTCTCTCCACAGCTGCAAACCCCCAGCTCTAGCAGAGATTTCAGAAACCCAGATATATTGGAAAATCTGCCCAGTAAGCCTCCCAATACAGAAATGGAGGACACATTTTGGGGATAAAGGAGATAAGAGTCCTTAAATCCAGCCTTTATAAGCATCTCAACCTAAAACTCAAAGTTTAAGGGTTTATTTAAGGATTTGCTACTATAGAAGACATTCTAATTCTGTCATAATTCAAAGCCTATGAGCAACCCTTCACTGCCATAAAGCAAAGGTGAAGCAAATATTCTGCATGGTGGGACATAAATTCTAAAAAACTGGCAAGTAGGATCAACAATGAAATTCTGTTTACATGCACTCTTTCAGTGTCCATAATATAGCACTTTTTACAGCTCTCTACTCATGACTGAAAGACAACCATAGCCTGGCTTCCCAAATTTGGGCTGAAATCGGGGCTTGTAGAATTAATTTCGTACTCTAATATTTTACATCTTTACAGTGTATTATATCCAGTCACTCCAAATTCCTTCAAAAAAAAATGTGAATAACACAGCTTTACATCTCTTTGAAGTAAGGAAGTACCCTTCATTAGGTGCAGGAGAAAATGAGGTCTTGCAAAATTGCTATGCATGTGTTGCAAAATTCTGTTTTCCTACCTACCTGAGAGCAGTGTTCCCTCTTTATTTTGGTTTTGGTTTTTTTTACATAGACAAAATTGTGGGGTTTTTTAGAGTTTTTACATATCTGTGTTCATGGATGGATTTTCTTGTACCTAGATTAGTAAATTGCAACAATAATTTCATCAGTCTGAGCCAGATGGATTGCTACCAGACCTACTAGAAAACCTACTTTGGTTCTTCTGCACCATCCATCAGACACAGTGTGAATGTTAATGTCAGATCTGCAGTAAAACAGCATTAGTGCTTTCAGCTCAATCCCATTATGAATTAAGCTCACATCATACATCCATGACTCCTTATAAATCAGCTGAAAGCATCCTGATTCTCATCATTTTGAAGATGACAAAGGATCTTGCTGTGCCAGTGCCAGCCAGAGGGCTTGCTGAGAAGTAGGGCAGTAGTCCTCTTTCCACTGCACTCATATCACATCCTCTGATTCATATCATCCTTCACTAATACAGTCCAGTAAGCTACTGAAGAGAGGAGGGACAGTAAATTCTGGACTTGGAAAGGGTTATAACAAAATGAATGGTTTACAATAAATTTCCAGATACTGCTGCCTGGCTCTCTCTTTTGGGCATCAGAGGAATGAAACCTGATTGACATTACTGTAGTATAGGTGATTTATCTGCTTTTCTAGCCCATACCACACCTGAAAAACACTTTAATCAGAGAAGAGTCCCCCAGAACAGACTCAGAGATACATTTCTACTCCAACTGGATCAGAAACACCTTCTCACATGGAGGAGCTGCAGCTTCTGAACTGTTCAGACACAAGTATAAGTTTTTAATCCCTTTTTTTTCCTTTTTGATCTAATTAGCTCTGCATGCTCACACTGCCTGAGTGAAGGGAGGAAAACAAAGATTGCCACATGTATCATCACCAGAACTATTCACACAAAAAGGTGATTCATCTTCTACAGAGATGAACCTGCAGAAAACGAGGAGGTTTCACAGCAGGGTAGCACAGGGCATCACCTGCAAGCTCCAGAGGCATACACATATACTGGCATACACTGAGGGCAAAGTTCAACCTCTGGACAGAAACATTACTCAACAGAAAACACTTGCAGTGAGGTCACAGCAGGAGCTGTCAGGAAAATGATCCCACATTTCGAGACTAGCAAACCAGTGGGGAGCTGAGGCTCTGTGCAGAGACGTGTCTCTTCACATCAGCACCTTCCAACCAGCAAAAGAGTCCCTCGTCTTCTGGGAGCCTTGGCTTGGGACCAGTGCAGAGAAGACCAGCCCTTGGCACTGCGGGTCTGCGTGTGGATGGCCCTGACTCTGCCTGGTGAGTTGCAGACACCCAGACCAAACCCTGTCCCACAGCTTCTCTGGTTTTGGTGGGTACCCAGCTACCTGCAGCTGACAGTGGTTTCTCCAAGCCCTGGCATTTTCACGTGCATAGCTCCCACCAAGGTAGGAAAGTATTTGCTGAAAACCACCCCAAAAATCTTTGGCAGCATATCAAATTAAACCTATCCCTCTTGCCCTTGATTAGGACTATGACCATTCATTCTCTCTTCACAAGGCAATAGACTAACGCATAGCTTTTTTATGAGCCCTTTGGGCTCAGCCCCTCCAGAACAGGCACATGAATGATTAGCAGGCACTGATCATTTTCAGGAGAAGGATGAGGACTAACATCCATTGCAAAGATGGCTGTTCTCACAGTACTTTCACAAAGGGGTGCCAGGCTCCAGAAAAGAGCCTAACAAACATTAATGGGAGGCAAATGGGAAACACCAATTGGAAAGCCTGCTGTCCTTCAACTAAAATGAGCTTTATATCTTCCAGGGACTGAAAATCCTCCTGAGACATTGCCTATCTGAATACATCGCTTAATCTTGTAGAAAGCCCCAGGACTGAGGGGTTCTTGCTGTTAGAAATTGCATCAAGTAACCTTATTGAAGACAAATGACTTTGAACTTTCATGGCAACAGTGATGAACTGCTTCAACATCCATGTGGTGCAGGCTGAAAAATGAGAGCTTTTAGACACAGAAATAAACTTATTCAAATGCAAACGTGAGATGCAGGGCAGAGTTTTCAGCTGATCTTAGAAGCACTTTCCTTGTTGCCACAGACTGGATGTCTGCATAGCAAGAGTCACCTCGCTGCCAGTCAGGTCCTATTGGCTTGAGTTCAAGAGAAACTCAGATATTCTTCCTTTCTTTACTAAGGGAGAGAAACAAGTCTGGAAAGGATCTTTCTTTTCAGACTGGACTGCCTGGCCAGCAGACTATGGGGAAAGTGTTACATCTCCTGCCTGTTCAGGGTGAATCCAGAGTTGCAAGCACAACCTATGTAGACACTTTCTTCTACAATCCCTACTTCAACTATTGAAGATAACAGCTGTCAGGCAGCTGTCTTGAAGCCTTTGATGAAAAGCTTTAAGACTGTTCTCTAAAACCTACTAATAACAACTTTTAGGCCAAGATGGTTTCAGGGCATGAGACAATGAGGGTCCACCAAGGCTCTGCTAGGTTCATCAGTGTGTGTGCATGGGAGGGATGCAGGCAGGTCCTACGTCTTTGCCTCTGCCTTTCACAGCATGAGCTCTCAATACACCCGCAGGGATCAGTTTGGGTCTCTCCTAATAAACTGCCAAATCTCTGGATCACAGAACTGGGTGCCACCAGTTCTAGAGATTTTCAGTCCAACAGCGGCCAAAATCACTGGGAGTGCCTCCCTTAGCTTTGAGAATTAAAACAAGATCTTGCGCAGAAACATTAGGCCTTTTCATATCTCCATCAGATGGCTTCTCTTTAGGGATATGGGTTCCTCTCTGGCTTCTGACAATGACAGTAGGCTACCGCACCTTCCACAATAGGGTCCTGATCCCCAGAAAGGCCTCTGGGAACTACACTAATAGAAATGAATAATAGTATAATATACCAACATAAAATAATAATGCAGTGAGGCCTTTTAGGGCTGATAACATCTTTTAAAGTAGTAACTGATACTGAAAGGGATCATTACTCAAAACGAGCTTCGGGTGATGCCTGTGCTTTTGCCTTATTGAGATGTGGAAGAAGATATCCAGAAGAGTGACAGTCTCAGGGCTACCCTGATTACTCAAAGAAATGCTGAACTGAAAAAAATTAGTTAGGAGAGTCCTGAGTGAAGCACAAATATATTGCTGTTGCCTCTGGGCAGCAGTTTCTTGTGACATGTGTCCTTGGAAAAGGATTTCCAGTAGGCAGAGAGGGTTGAACTTCAACATGTCGCAGCCCCTGCTCTGTCACTTCCAGAGTTTTCGCAAAGAAATACTTAACTGGGACTGCAAAAAAAAAAAAAAGAGTATAAATATCCACTGAATGGTGTGACCAGTGTGAGAGCTGCCAAGGATATTTATCCAGTCTCCTCTGGTTAAGCCTCCACACGCCTCCTCTGCTGGATTGGCAGAAGATAGGGACAGCCCCAGGTCAGAGGAGGACTGGCTGCATTCCTGACAGCCTGTAAATTGTTGTTGCTGTTGTACAGTGATTGAGTGTGATAACTCCTGCATTGAAAACTGGCGGAGATTAAACCTGGGCCCTCCAGCAGTGTATATCTGTACCGGCTGATGTTGACAGCCAGGCTGTGGGTTATGGCAAGCTCACTGGTCCTATAGTTTGTGATGCAGGGCTGACAAATGTTGACTGGTGCTCACGTATATACTAGGAAGTCATGTTGAAAAAATATTCCTGCATGAGATATGTCTTTAGCGTACCGAGGATGAGCACTTAGTCATACTGTCTGTGCTGGATCTGGATCTCATCTCACCCATGCCTCCTGATTACTCTTCTTCTCTCAGCTGGAAACCTGGAGGAACCAGAATTGAGTCACCAGCCATGCAGGTGTCCATGCCACTGAGGCCAGCACAGAAGCACCAAGGGGATGTCCATCCTGGAGGGCCTGTTGCTGTGCATAGAGAGAAACTCCAAACCACACACACCCAAAGGCTGAGAAGTCTTTGAATATAAGCCTTAACTTCAGAGACCCTCCATCCAGAGAGAAACAGAGGATTTCTGTCTGCAAAACAAACTTCTCTTCATTCAAGTTGTAACCTAAACAAAAGCCATAGAAGCATAGAATGATTGGAGTTGGAAGCGACCTTAAAGATCATAGAGTTCCAATCTCCCTGCCATGGGCAGGGACACCTCCCACTAGACCAGGTTGCTCAAAGCCCCATCCAGCCTGGTCTTGAACATTTCCAGGGATAGGGCAACACTTCCAGGGATGGGGCAATGATTCATGAAGTTTCCCTATGCAGTGTTGGTGCCAATTCCCATTCAGACTTGATGGCTCTCAGGTCAAATGGGCCACACTTGACCTCTCAGTTCCTCAGTGACTGACATGACTGTTCTCCTGTGTAGGCACACTGTAGCTCTTCTCCAGACTTGATGATGTTCACCAGGTGCAGGCTTGCTGCAGAAACCCCAGCTGCACCATTCAGCCACAAGGTCAGAGTGAGCCTTTCCAGCCTTAGATCTGTAAAGCAGTTGCGTTCATGCTGCATTGCCATGAGGTCCATGATCTGACTACAGGTGAGCCAGCACAAGCATCAGAAGCCATCCTGCCATAAAAGCCACACCACTTTGCCAGGTTAAGTCACTTGCTCAGCCCGTGGTGGGTCAGCTGCCCATCCTGGAGGTAAATTAACCCTACAGGTTGCAGCTATGTGCAAGACTGATACACAGTCTAACATGGCAAACCCCATTTTCCTCTCCCGATTGCCCTGAGCAGACAGAACAGCCAGTTCTAGAGACAGGTCTGAGCCATCATAGTTCAGCTAGGAGCTACACTGACAGTGGGACAAAATGGCACCAAAATCTAGCTAAGATACAATGAGTGACGGAGTTCATCAGCAGCTGAAAACAAGAAGAAATGGGGCATGCTGATAAGGAGGATTACGGCAAAGTGCCCGGATGCAAATGCGATGGGAAAAAGACACTCTTAGGCTACAGGTCAAGAGGTTTTTCTACAGCAACCTTTAGTTTTGGTGGTAATGTCCTGGCAGAAAGCTGACACAGCTTGGCTTTCAGACGCGTAGCGTAGGGCTGGGCAGCAGCCAAGAGCAGCATTTATTCGTTACATGTAAACTGAGCAAATTGCCGAGGGAAGGGAGTCAATAAACACGGAGCCTCACGACACCATTTTCACAGAGTGACCTTTCAAAGTATAATTGCATGTTAAAAGACTCGATGGCAGTCGTCTTTGATCAGAGAAGAACTAACCCAGTTGGCCTGGGGACTTATTTGTTGTCAAGCAGGAGTGTGTCGGAAAAGGGCTGTGTAGTTAGAGGCTTTTGGCTAGCTCCCACGCGAGGCTGTGATCAGGAGAGGTCCTCCTGACTCCTCCGATACACAAATGTTTGGTCTCAGGCCCTGTAGGGAAAGGCAGAAATAACAGTGGTGATGGTGGGAAGCATTTTTATTGTCACTAAAATGCCTATGGCTTACTGCTCTCTTCTCATCCAGTGATGATGACTCCATTCAAATCACTTCGCCTGGGGGGAGATTTTGATTGTGGTCATGGGGATGCGTGATCCTGAGAATGGACCTAGGACCACAGCCTTCAGGCTGCAGCTCCAACTGAAACACCATCATAGGGTGTGGGGTCACCCACCCTCAAGGCAGAAGAGCTGGCTGTCCCCTCATCACCCCACCCCAGATCAGACTCCTTCCCTGGCAAGCAGCCTTGCCTTCAGCCCAAACACCCCACAAAACTATCCTTATTCCTCACCAGGCAACGATCCCATCCCCTTGCAGTGCCCAAAGGCCCCCACTTTAATTTTTTTAAACAGAAAACTTTCCAGCTGAAAAAGTGAACCCAAACCACCTCGATGTTATGTCAACATAACTGCACAAGACTTCATATTCATATTCCCAAGGGGTTAGGGGATCCTGGCTATCTCTTCAGCCTTGTGTTAGATGCCACATGTCATAACACAGTGTCATTTCCCAGGACAGACACATTTAACCCTAAGGCAAACTAGCATGAGGCATTGCAAAACGCGCAGCAGGCAGAAAACCAGCAAGAGACTGTGAGACAGGCTTCCAGTTTCAGTTAGTTAGAAAGAAGCATCAAGGAGTGCAGTAAGGAGTGCTTGGAGCTGGGCTGGCAAGGTGGGCATCCCTGAAGCTCAGCAGAGAACTATGGAGAAGAAGAGGGCTTTCTGGAACATGACTACTCCATGATTTAATTAAAATTCAGGTCACAATCCAAATGCTTAGCTTAACCTCTGAGATGCTGAGGTGTATCCATCTGTGAGCATCAAAGACAGTATCTTCAGAAGCCCATTTTTTCTTTTAAAATTCAAGCAGTATCACCCCGTTAATGCCTCTAGAAAATTAATCCTTTGAGAAACTGAAACTGTTCCTTTTTGGGTGAACAGTACAGCCTTACGATGGCAAAGCTCCTAAAGCAGCTGCTTCATTTAAGGACAAATGCATAGCAAATTTTTCCTAGGACTTCAGTCAGGAGATCTATGCATATGTCTAAGCATTTCAATGGTCAGGGAAGGACTAAGCACAGACTCGAAGATAAGCATGAATAACCTGCCTGAAGCCTGGTGAGGTATGTCAGACTGGAGTTTAAGTAAAGAAAGTGGCATAGGAATAGGTAGGAAATTTACTGTACAAATCCTAAGCAATGTTTTCTTCCATACATTGTTTGACATATCCTTTTATTTGTTGGCATTCATATTCCACTGTCCCCCCAAATATTTGACATCAACTTAATATATTACATCGTATGAAGTGCTCTGCTTTAACATGCAGTGATGCTTCAGAGAGAGAATTTCTTAATCTGAACCAACGTATGTAATTTTCTAGAAAACCTTATGATGATGTATTACATGAAAGAGCAGCAATAAACCTTTCTATTGGTATCTGTAAAACATTTCACAATGTCTTCCATGAAAAACGCCATTAAATCCTATTTGGCATTCTCAGCTTGCGTTGGAGGGCGACTTTTATGAAGAGGGTAGTGCATCATGAGAGGGTAGAAATGAAATATTAGGGAGAAAAGAACAATTGCCAAAGTGCACTGCCTGTAAAAGCTTGCCTTACAATTCATTATTTCCTACCTTTAATCTTCTACAGTCACAACCAGTTTGAAAAGAAAACTGTCACCATCACCAAAGGCAAAACATGGGTCCCAGTACTCCCAGCTTGGGCTGTCCCCAGTTGCTCTTGTAAGCTGGATTCAGCACTGCCTGTGTCTGCTGCTGGGAGCTTGAAAACCCACGTGGGAATCAGAGCTTTGGTCCTGTGTCTAGCCCAAAGCTGGTCATGTGGGGAAACAAAGAAGGGAGTTCTTGGCGTTTTCCAATCTTCCTGTCATTTCACCATATGCAAACAACATGAGGCCACTCCTCATTGCTTGCAGGCTTCGGGAGCTGGTTTTTGTTTGTTTGCTTTTCTTCTTCTGGACAATTAACAGGGAATAGACTTTAGCACTAGCCCATAAATTGTCAAGGACCTTCACAGATTAATTCTTCAATTTCAGGTTGGTTATTTGCAAGATCAGAATTGGGCAGGATCTCTAACCCTATTGCCTGTCAATTCCTTTTAACATCAATCCTCTTCTTTGCTTTCTTATTGCCAAAACCTGTTTCAGGCACTCATGGAGCTTGATAGAAATTGCCTTGAAAAGAGCTGAGTGATCAAAACTGACCAGATGTGCAAGATGAATATTCATGGTTTATTGGAGCAACCTCCACCCTCTTCTCAGAGCAGGGTACCTTCAGCTGACCTGTTGTCTCTCATACAAATTACTGCCTCATTACCACTCATTCCTCTGGAACCTAGCTGCAAGGGACACCGAGCTCATGTTAAATAATTCAGCTAAAACATGAAAGAAAACTGTATCTGATACAAAGTGGAGGCACCTGAAATTCCCTGCCATACACGCAAATGAAAAAGGACTTGAAGGAACTAAAAGAACAAGAACCAGCTTCTCCCCTTGGACATGAAGCATGGATGTTATCCTCTCAGATTTTAGACATCTGAGAGATAAGTGCATCTGCACAGGTCACCCATAGTTTCCCTTGTAGAGGGTGGAGGTGGAGGTAGGGCACTTTGAGGATGTGACCAATTCAGCTATTTAGACACCTACTTTGGGGACAAAGGAATAAAGTTAGATTGCTCACATCAACCTCTGCTCTTTGTTGGGGGCTCAGATCTCCAGGAGAATCAGGGTGAAACCTACCCCAAACAGATACCACAGGCTAGAACTGAAGGGTGGCTTGTGTTTGCACTAAATGCTTAGAATTCCCCAGGGAGTTGGACTAGATGATCTCCAGAGGACCTTTCCAACCCCATATCATTCTGTGATTCTGTGATTCATTCATCTACCAGCTGGCAATAGCAAAAGGTTACCAAAGGAGCATCCTGGGCAGTGGGTTAGCATCAGTCTCCAGTTCAGCAGCAAAGAGAGAATTTAATTTCGATTATCCTCACTTTCTCTGACCTGCCAGCACAATCCTAGACTGTTTCAACAAGGTCTAAAGAGGAGGACTCCACCTCTTTATGGGGTTAACAAGTTGCTCCATGGCAGACAAAAAAAGAAAAGCTGATGATGGGAGGAGGGAGATCTGGCAGGTGATTTTCCTCCACTTTCCCATGAACAAATACACTGGTGGTTGCAGAGCAGTTGCTGGTTTGCAGAGAAGACAGCAGTGCCTTAAAACCCAAGGCAATAAGGGGCAGAGTGCTTTTTGTGGAGCGAAATCATGTTTGGTGAAGGCAGTGTGGTACTTCCTTTAATACAGCCAAATTTCATGCACAGCAAGAACAGGAGCTAAAAATAGCCTGGGATGCTAATGAGGGCCTGGCGCACACCGTATGTATGACAAGATGATGATTCTTTTTGAAAATGCAATAATTTAAGGGGTTGTTTCATTTTGTTTCTTTCTGCTGCTGCAAAGTGTTCAGAAACACAAGGCTGTTTGGGTCTTCAGTTTTTTTCTCCTTAATCTTAGGAAAACGAAATGTTAATGGACAAGGGAGAAAACGACTAGAAGCAAGAGTTGCTTTATTTTCCTGAGGCTGCTCGCACATGATCAGCAAACAAAGTGGGTCAGAGGGAGTACTTTCATCACATTTCAGGTAGATTTCCACACAGCCCAAGATGGGAGATGGGGATACTTCTTACACAGAAGAACTTTGATTTTTCATGATTTATAGGTACTGGGCGCTGAAGCATCCACACTTTTTTTATTCCAGCCCAAGGCTTAGACACATAAGGCTTGTGCAAGAGATGGAACGTGAGCTCCAGCTGGACCTTTCTGCAAGCCTGGGAGACTTCTGCATCCTCACAGCCCATTCCCAGGCTCTACACTGTCCCCTGGGAGCGCATGCATGATGCAGCCTGTCCTCCATTGTAGGCACCACTGGTACCTCCCTTGGTCACCTCTCTTCCTGAAACCCACCTGGCAGTTCCAGGTTAGCTCAGGACACTCACTTCTGTGGGACACCCAATTCTCCGGCTGCCCATATAGCTCACACACAGATGTTCCCTGGGGGTGAGATGTCCCACCACGCTGCCCCACCTCATCTGGGAAGGGCTTGCTCACATCTATGAGCAGCATGGACACAGAAGAACTGAAATCCAGCCTTGGATGCAACTGCTGGTGGTGAGGCTGAGCCCTCCCCAGCTCTGGTGTACCCAGGCAAAATTGCCCAGTGGTTTGGGGATGATGAGGGCATTGCATGGCACAGGGCTGTGTAAACCACGTCTCTGAAGGAAACCAGGCTGAAAATCAGAGCAGGAAGCTAGAAGTGTTTATGAAACGTATCTTTTTTTTCCTGCCAGAGACAGCCAACTGCCTGCCTGTTAGCAGCCTACATCGGTGGACCGTAAAGCATGCAGCAGATCAGGAGGTGTTTTCTGGCACATGCACACTTGCCTCCTATAAATACTACTCCGGGAGGGAACAAAACAGGTATTGTCTCTTAATGCTCCCATTAAACAGAGCCACACAGATGGCAATTAATGCATCATGACATGACTAAATTGTAAGAAGAAACTGCTGCAACAAGAAGTCACCACAAGAACAGCAGGATTCATTTTGAGATCGACTCCTTCTTTGCTTGAAGAGCTAGGGACCAGCCATTCCACATTATGAAAGATTTATTCGTCTGCTTTCCTGAGTTTCAGGTCACAATGGAGCTTTGTTATCTTTAATAGATTCATGTACTCCTTCCCTAGTGCTTTGTCAAGCAATAATACTTACAAGGCAATAAAAGGAAAAAGAAAACACAAAGAAAAGAACCACCCCCTGTGTCATAAGTCCCGGGTAGGTGAATGCATGTGTGCATTTGTGTGTGTGTGTGTGTATAGGAGCGGGGTTGTTTATTGCATCGCCCAGCGCAGAATGAAATAATTTATGTACCATCTACATGCAAATGTATCTTTCATTTAGGTAATAAACTGCACCCTTGTATAATTTACCCAAACAATGGAGCTGTGAGGACACTGCTACTAATCTTCAAAAATCAACTGTGCCTTTTCAAAAGGGATTTTTGTCTTTCCATGAATTGATCAAACTTGACAAGTAATTTCAACCTAATGTTCACGGCTATCCTCCTCTCTCCTCACCATCTGTAGGTGAGAAATCCCATTTTCTGGAAGTGACAGGAGGCTGCAGACATCTTTTAAAAAAAAAAAAAAGAAAAAAAGAAGTGGTTCCCAGAGCTACAGGCAAAACAGGGGTGGATTCAGGAAGGATATGAGTATTTTTGAACAAATGATAGATTCTTCATGCCTGCAACCACCCACATGGAGTCATGGTTTTTAAGCCACCAAGTTTAATAAGAGCAAGTGAGATACTAAAATGTCTCTGTATTTAAAATACTATGGTAGAAATGCTCCAGTGGATTAGCCTTGCTCTTGTTAACAAATATAATAAAGACTCTTGAAAGAAATTCATTCTGCAAACTTACTACATCAATGAAAACTGCATTATAGACTAAGAGACTGAATGTAAACTCAATTTGCTTCCAGATTTATTTATAAAAATATCAGCTTTGGCTGAAAGCTGAGCAGTCCTGCATCAAGCAATACAGGAGAAATTGGAAAAAGGCCAGTTATCACCCTGCCAGGATCACTGACATGACTGAGATTAATCCAAAATGATTTGCACAGCTACAAGACAGTTTTCTGCAAATTCTGGGGTTTCTCCCAGAAAGTACAATGTCAGCTTACTGGGGCCCTTTTCAGCCATATCAGGACACTTCAGGGAATACGGAGCAGCCCCTGTGCACCACTGGATGGAGATTCTGGTACTCCTAGGCTGAGCGTATCCAACCCCAAACATAAGCACATCTGTGTGCAATCCATATAAATACACCAACGCTGAGGGAGTAACTAATTTTTTTACTTAGAAAACCTTCCATGAACATGCTTTTCCCCTTTCTGGATCACTGCTGCTCCTGAGAAATCCTTCAGGGCTATTTTTCCTACCAAACAGGAGGTCCTCATGTGGGACACCAGGTGCCCTCACACCCAGCCCAAAGTGAAAGGATATTTTTTTTCTACTATGCCTATATAACTGGACCCAGGAGTGTTCTCAGCTGCTGAGTCCTGCTGCACATCTGCATGAGTCCTGCCTCCAAGAGCTGCAAGCCAGGTTTTTTCCCACACACACAGTCTGCTTCCCACACAGAGGGATCCCCTACTTCCTCTTTTCAAACCTCTTCTGGAGCTATTTATTGTCACCTTTGGAACAGACATGCTAAACATAAGCTAAAGTACTCATTTAATGAGGATGAGGGGAATAAGTGGTGGCCAGCAGGTGAGCTATGACTTGAGGCCAGCTCTAGGTCCAGTTGAAGCACCTAGCTATGCAAGGCACAAAGGATGGCTGGAGGGTGGCAATTCATTTTGGTGTCATGAGAATTTTTGAAGTTCTGAAATCTGCTTGAATTTTCCCATTAGAAGAAATCCCAGAGCTTCTGATGGTTTTCACAGCAGGAGATTATGCCAAAACAGATCAAAAAGGTCCTTTGGAAGACTGAAAGGGTCAGAGCTTTCAGGTCTTTCTGTATTTCTCCCCCTTTGTTTTCATCTCTTAAGGATATAACTGATCCACCTCAAACTTCACTAAAGCAGAATAGGAGAACACAGTCAAAATCAATATAGGACCACAAAATATCTTCTTCAGGAAAAAAAAAAGGAGCTAGCAAAAACCCCACATTTTTTAATTAAAAAAAAATTTCTCTCTGCAACTTGCCTAAACATATTTTATTTCCAGACATCTCAATTGAAATAAAAATTAAGCTTGTTTCTGTTTTTGGGTAGGTCGACAATGTGTTAGCTCCTCAACCAAGAAAATTACCTTCATCTCAGGACCTGGTCACTGCTGGTTAATGCAGGTTATAGGGTTTTCTGATTCCAGAAGCAAGAGCTGATCCCTTAAATTTGCCTCGCGAGGGCACTGGCAGCACTACGTCAGTGGAGCAACAGTAGGTTAGTTGTGCAAGGACAGAGACAAGATTTTTTTGGTCACAGAACTCACCAGAATGGGATTTCTGAGCCAGTAAAATGCCAGGTGTGTTTGTTTCTACTTCAACAAGGGGAATGGGATTTCATTTCCATTCTGTTTTAACAGTGGTTTTTACCTACTCTTGTAGGTAAAACAAAACAAAACAAAA
>KZ506394.1:134549-154478 GCA_002844005.1 Limosa lapponica baueri
GCTTTGAGCTTCCTGAGATTGTGAGCTTAAACCCATGGTAAGGTCAGAGAAACAGACTCCTCTCCTCTCCTCTCCTCTCTTTTTAGCTGTTGCTCTGGGCCATCTATCAACCATCACTCATGACAAGCAGGACCAGATCTGCTCTTCCCACCATCAATAGAAAAAAATTCATTGCGTTCTCCCAATTGTTTGGGTCATTGAAGGGAGCAGGCCACGAGCTCAATGCCAATGAAACCTTCATTTTTCTCTGAAAAGAGAGGCAGCAGCCTAAGTTACTGCCAATTTCCATAAAGCCATAAAAGTCCGGCAGTATCAGTAAGATAGGATTCAGTCTGTGGCTTCTCATTATTCAGAGGGATGGGAGGATATGGAGACGCCAGAGTAATCTGGAGCAGACAATGAAAGTTGTTGAGGCTCCTCTGATTAAAACTGCAAATCCTACAACCCTAACCCTAATCCTCCCCTGTGGAAAGGGGAGATTAGCTCAGGACCCAAAAAAGATAACTCTATCTTTTCCTTAAGTTAAGTGTTAAAATTCAATCTCCTCCCAGGAGACGTTGTGCATGGATATTGCTTTTTCTCTCCCCCTAATTAGGAAAGTATAAGAAAGTAAACACTGCTGCTTGCACAGTAACTGGAGCGAGCTGCCTCTGCACTCTCATTGCTTTATTAGCACACTAAGCCGACTCACACCGCCAGGGAGGACAAGCCAAGGGGGCCTCTTCCAGTCCTTGGGGATTATAGAATCATAGAATCGTCTAAGTTGGAATGGATCTTTAAGATCTTTCCATCAAGTCCAACCATCAACCTAACACTGCCAAAACCACCACTAAGCCATGTCCCTAAGCACCAGGTCTACCCATCTTTTAAATACCTCCAGGGATGCTGATTCCACCACCTCCCTGGGCAGCCTGTTCCAGTGCTTGATAACCCTTTCGTTGAAGAAATTTTTCCTAATATCCATGCTAAACCTCCTCTGGCACAGCTTGAGGCCATTTCCTCCTGTCCTATCACCTGTGACTTGGGAGAACAGACTGACCCCCACCTCTCTACAACCTCCTTTCAGGTAGTTGTAGAGAGTAATAAGGTCTCCACTCAGCCTCCTTTTCTCCAGAATAAACAAACCCAGTTCCCTCAGCTGCTCCTCATAAGACTTGTGCTGGCGTTTTGCAAGATGCTGAAGCAATCCGTCAACTTCTGCTCCTATTGACACCACTGTGAATCTGCAGCAAGCGGCCATGCTGGGGCAACACAGCCCCTCTGCCTCCTCAGGTCTCACACGCTCCTCTGGTCATAAGGAGCAATTTTTTTAAATGGGATTATTTTCTGCATGATCTGCACATACCAGGGGTGATGCTGATCTCTCTGAGGCTCCTGATCCAGACAAATCTTCGCGTCCTAAAAGCTGCCTTTAATGTCAGCAGGATGGGCCATGAAGGCTGCTTTCTTGGCAGCACACCGGAGGGGTGCGTTTATGTTTTGAACTAAGGAGCCCACATCCTGCAGCCAGGGCCCGTGATGGCTGATGTCCTCCAGGGATGGGGACAGAGGCAGCCCTGTAACACAGGCTGCAGGCACGTTCAGAAGATGCTCAACGTTGGTACCTGGTGACACACTCTCCCCTCCAGCATCCTCCCACCATCCTTTACTCCAGTAAGCCCCCCATGCATTTTTTCCTGGCTGACACCCCAGTCAGACCAGAGGCAGGTGTGCAAAGCTTCGGTGCGCAACTAACAGGGAAGGACCATACAGACCAGAGAGGCTTTTTCCAGCCCCTGCCTGGTACCAACAGTTCCTTGTCACAGCAAGGCACGTCCTTGATGAATATCCCTCCCCCAGCTTCTCAAGCCACTGTGCTCCCTCCATACAGGGCTGCTGGTTTTCAGTAGGAAAAGACCACTTTTGGAGGACAAGGTGGAGCAGAACCCTCCCAGAGAATTACAGCTGCCATGGGGCAGGGGACCCATTGAAGAAACACATGCCACTGAAGGGCTCAGCAAGCCCAACAGAGGGGCACCAGGATGAGCTTCTGCCTGTGAATCAACCCTTCTCAGAGCCTGGAGAAGACGACAAAGTAGCAGCCTGCACTATTGTTTTTTGTCAGCCGGGCTCTGACTGTGCTTGAATGGAGACAATAATAACTTGGTGGTGTTTTGTTTCCAAACCAAACACGGATGAGACCTTTGAGACCAACTGGAAACCCTGCTGATGTCTTTAAAACACATCCATGGGAGGAATGCAAAGCATTAGCTGTATTATTTATTTTGCATGACATGACTATGTTTTGAGACAGGGAGGGCAGTGCTCATTAGCAGCATAAATGTACCAACCTGTGTTTTCAAGATATTAATATGGTGGCTAGTGTTAATGGAAATATAATAGAATGAGATGCTTTTAAAAGTACAGGATTTAACACAGTCAGGGAAAGAAAAAAAAAGGACATTAATGAAATTTTAATGAGAAAAACAGCTTGCAGTAATTTTACAAGTAATGATTATTTCCTTGATTTGACTAGCCTGAATAGCTTTGTCTTTGGTGGGATGCATTTGCAAGGCATGCATGTGAGGACGGTGAATGATGTATTATAGGCCACAGCTCTGACTCTCCCAGAAAAGAAACACGGTTCAGGGTTTTACTGCCTGCCTGGATGAGAGGCTGGAGCCTGACCACCTCCTTTCTGCTAAAGAGCAGGGAAGGCTCTTGGATGTGCTTTGGCCACTAGCTGCTAGTCACTCACCGTATCACACCTCAGCTCTCTCAATTTATCCTTAGAGTCACCTACCCTCCTCCTTTGGAGTTGGAGCTGAGGCTCTTGACCTGGCTAGTGCACCTTGTCTTCCAGGAGCACATGCACCTAACTAGGCACTCAGCATAAACCAAATAATACACAGGATCTTACTACTGCACACACATATATACTCGTGCACACCTTGCAGAGGTTTCCTCCAGAAGCGGACCAGAGCTCTCACCCACCTCTGTGGCATACTGATATGGGGGTACCGTCACAGCTTTCCATTGGCAAAGCTGATTTGGAGGGATGGGATGGTGCTAATTGGGCTAGAAGGGCCAGTGATTTGTCCCACCTAGCTTGGAGTGCCAACAGAGCAGTTGTCTCCTCCTGAACGTCCCACATTCAGCACACTTTACTGTCTGTGGGGAGAAATGGGCACATTTTGCCCATCTATCTCATCTGACTGCTTTTGGACCTCTGTGCTAGGAGAGGTCTTGCAGCTTGAAGGTGCTTATTTGCCTTCCCTGGGGATAACTTCTTCAACCATATCTGAGCCTGAGATCTCTGCTGCAAATTTGCTATTTGAATCCAGACAGACTTGGTCAATCCTCCCAAGATTCTCCCAAGGTCCTCCTAAAGTCCTCCCAAGATTGTCTTAAAAGACTGTATATACCTACACCAGTCTTCTCCACTGATGGCATCAGACATGCCCAGGGGCTCAAGGAAAGAACAAGAGAGATGCTGTTTCAGGGACAGGTCAGGATGATTTCTATACTACAGTTCCAACTGAGGTTGCTTGAACCTGCCTTATCCCACCCTGGTGGCAGAGAGAACACTCAGGCAGGAAAACTCTCTCATCCCACTGAGACAGCGTCACCATCATCCTCTGCCTGGATCACGTCTCCCTGTCCCCATATGTTTGAGAAGCTGTATCTGAGTAGCAGGGTTAAATCTGCATGCATCTTGAAGGACAGCCTCAAAGAGACACTTCTTGCTGTTCCTGGAGTCTGATTTCTAGAATATCCTCTCACCCTCTCCTAGTTCTGCAGCTGTTATAAAGAGAGATGTTCTGCCACCCTCTGTAAGGCAAATTGTCTCTGGTCCCCCATAAAGGGCTGGATCATGGAGCCAGGAGAGAAATCCCCTGTGAGAAAGACTTAATCCTGGTGCCAGCCACTGCTGGTACAAAATTCATAACTTTTTGGGCCAGGAAGGAAACTAATTACATATATATAATCGTGTAGTCTGAGCTCCTTGACAGAATTAAGGGCCATTTGATTTCACTCAGTATTCTCACACAGCGCTGAAAACTCCTTGCTGAGCTATGGCATGTGTTTTAGGAGGACATCCAATTGCTTTCTGAGGTCATCAGTGAGAAAACAAGAGGGTATGTAGGAGGGTTGTTGTTTATGGTGCCCTCTTCTTTAGTACTGGTCACGCTTTTGCAGCAAAAGTAAACTTAAGTCCTGTCAGGCTGAAATGATTTGTTAATGTGATGTGCAGTGCTCTCTCCCCACTGTTAGTGCTCGCTCAGACCTGTGAGCCACCAACGTGGGGTGTATGCTTTAGCAGGCCGAAGTCCAGGAAATATGCTATTACCTGAGCTTCTCTTTGGTTTATGTTTGGTGTGGGGTTTTGTTTGGGTTTTTGTTTTTTTTTTTTCATTTTGGATTTAAAAAGGTTAAAGTGAAAACTGGAAGCTAAACCCTCATGCCTGAACTGCAGTGACTGCAATACAGCGGAGGTAGCTCTGACCACTTCGAAACCGTTTCCTACCCATGAAATCAAGTGGGCACCTCTAACGTTCAGAAGTCACTGGAGCGACTCTCCGTCGTTTTCTTTCCCCTGGTAGATTTATTCTGTCATTTGCTTTTGTTTGTTTTCTTTCCAGCATACTGTGAATTTTAAAATTAAAGCTCTACTCTGAGAGGAAAGGAGTGCAAGAGATGTTATAAGTTATCTGAGCTGCTAAAGCAGAAGGGAAAAAAAATCAGCGAAGATATTGTTTGTCACCTGCCCTTTAAAGGGGAGTGTATGGCTCTGAAAGGTGTACAGTATCGCAAGGAACCTTTAGTGCCATTTGCACTATTGCTTCAAGCTTGGCTGCTCGCAACTTAATTCCTCCAACGGTTTCTACCTAAAAGCAAATCACGTATTAGGAAATAACACTGCAAACATGGATCAGGCAGAAATCCTCTTCAGCGTCAGCAGTAGCATCGGTCCCAGAAGCACATGGAAAGGTGGGGCTGTGCAGAGCTCTTGGGATCGAGCAAGGCACGTCGCCGACTCATGACCGTTTTCTTCTTACCTCTCCTGTGAGTTTTATTTTAGTGAAAAGTCATCCCGCAGGGTTTCATTTTGGTCATTGTCACAGACAACGCAAAAATACTTTGGTCATTTTTCTTTTTTCTTTCGTTTCGCCAGCTGAATTTTCTGTGGACTGAACTTGTTCGCTTTAGGTGCTAATTCAGCGGAGTACCTAAAACATGCATTTAATACTCAGCGGGTTATTAGTAGAATGGTTTGTAAACATTTTCAGGTTGGAAAAATGTGTCTGTGCTAAAGCTATCTCTTCCTATAGTGAAGGGAAACAAATGATAGTCTAGAACCTCTTCGATTTTTTGCTGCCGTCAGCTTTTCTCTAAGCAGAAAGCTGGACTTCACAGCAGCAAACCTTTTAGCATGAGAAATCAGAGATCTTTCACCCAGCTTCATAGTTTAAAATGTAGATGTTTACGTCTAAGCCCATTAATGTGGCTTCCTTTATAGCCAAGGAAATAAGCACTCATACAGTGCTGTTGCTGGTCCCCTCTGCAGGCAGTGGTGAGAAAACACCCTCAGCTCTGGAGACCTTCATAGCAGTCATAACTGCTCCCCACAGCCTTCCTCAAGGGTAAGCTTATTTTTTCCTTAAAACTTGAAAACCTTGAGTTTTCAACTTTGAGCTCAAGCCGTTTCTTTCTTCAGTGAAAAACTGAAGGCGGTTGCTGATAATGGCAGCACTTCTTCCTTTGGAATCCATTTGAAAGAGGCAGGTAGTGCTACCAAGCTGTTCAGCTCATGAGATTTATTTGTGTTTTCAGCACACTTTGAAGCTTCAAAGTGCCGTGTAAGTATTATTGGGACCGTGTTTTCAAGCCTGTCCGTCACCTGCCTGATTGCTGCATACCTGAGCTGATTGCTATCCTTTGTAAACATCCACAAAACCTGTCTTGTGAGAGGTCATTACATGTTCATTCCCAGACACCTTTAAAGGATCTGAAAATGAATTATAAAGATTTCCATATATATGTGTCTGTGTGCGTCTGTGTGTATGTGCATGTGTGTGTGCATGTGTATATATGAGTTATACATTTTAGATGTATATATCTGAATAAATGGAATAACTTGGAATTATATTAGAAATTGGTGATCCAGAAAAAGAATTAACCAGGCATGAATTGTGCCTCTTCACCTTCATTTTACCCCTGATATGTATATTTGCATGACAGCTTTGTTTCCACTGTCACTGCCTGTGTTAGTGACACCTCAGCCTGTTGTAACAACAGATGTGGGATGAGGAGGTCACGGCGCTGAGGAACCAAGAAGGGTCCTGTCTCTTTGAGTGACCAGGACATCTTCCACTGCAGTGTTTCTTGGGGTATTTACTGGTTACCTTAATAGCAGAAGAGCCAGAGGCCAGGCAGAAAGGAAAGACATAGCTGTAGGTGAATAATCTACCAGTGAACAAGAACATCTCGCAGTGATGCTCGAGCTCTGGGCGAGGCTGCCGTGGTGTTGCAGCCCAAGTCCCAGGGCTCATTTCTCAAAGGCTAAGCACAGCAGACAGTTAAGTCATTTTCTGCAGAGCAAGAAGCAGTTGTCAAGGAGCCTGGCCCCCTTCCAGGGCATGTCAAACCCTAAAGTAAGATGGGCAGGTCTTCAGACTGTTTTGCATGTGTTTAAATCCCTTTCCTGGAGACTCTGTGACCAGGGATATCTTTTATTAAACCACTGTAAAAAAAGATTACTAGGCAGCTGCCTTTTGGTCTCTGCCTTCACCTCATCTCTCCCAGAACAAGAAGGTGCCCCCTGCCCCTCCGTCATAGCCACTGGGCTGGGTGCTCTAGCCATGAGGGTGGCCTGCAGTTCCCTCCCTGCCCCTCTCACTTCCTTTGCCTCCTTTCTCTATTGAAAACTTTGTGTTGGCCTCCAGAAAAGAAGTTGAGGAGCATGGAGCTGTTACCGGGTGCTGTTATGGTGGGAAGCTTGGGGGTCTCAAAAGAGGGAGTGGATGAGGTAAAGAATTGAGGACCAATGGTTGACACCGCAGGAGGGTGCAAGCCCTGGGAAAGGGGCTTGTCATCAAGTCCTTCACCTAAATCCCTCACAAACCCTGCAAACTGCTTCTTGCAGGGCCAGAACTAATATGCCTTTTTGCCTTCAGGAGGAAAGAATCCTTGCAATCCATACAGGATCTCACTACACCCACTTCTCTAACGCGACATCTCCCTTTTAATGGAGAACTCAGCTGGGTACAACCAACCAACCACAAAAGACTTGAGCCACACCTGTTTCTCCTAAACATCTATTCAGAGAAATTATCACAGCTCCATGTCTGAGCAAGTCTGTCCTGCTGAGACCTAAGAAAGAGGTTTAAAAGGAGGAGGCAGGTCTTACTCGCATAGCACAGCCCTCTACCACAATGCACTTCTGAGCTACAGCTACCTCAAGTTCCAGGGTGTGGGAACAACAGCCCTGTGGCTGCACCCATCCTACAGATTTGCCCCAACTTGCGGTGGTAGAAATCTCAAAACTAAATTATTTAGAAGAAACATTTCAAACGGGGCAAGGCTTGGCCCTCCCTCTTGCCTAATGACATTTTTCACCTGTAAAAATTGCACCTCCCTGTTTGCACTTGCAAAACACTTCCCTGTGCACTTGCATCTCTCCCCACTACCCTTTACTCCACCAAATAGCTTGCTTTTTGATCCCAGGTGGAAAGAGCCCATGCAAATTGCAAGGCTGACCTTCTGAAAATGAGGCCTTGAATTACTCCTCTCTTGTATTTAACTTCCGATTTACCATATGGTAGGAAGATAAATTAGATAGGTTAATTAGGAAGCCCTGGAATTCTGTTCATCATTGTGCTGTGCAATCATAGATGCATCTTGCCTTTAGGACCCTGAATATGCTGACATGTAGACTTTTCTGCATGCCAGCCTCCCGGCATCTCCATCACAATAAAGGAACGGGAGGGGGAGATGGTTGGAGTAGCCAAGCAAATCAGGAAAAACAACCAGCTAAATTGAGTGCTTTCTAATCTAATGCATTTAAGTCATACTCAATAAAGCTTGCCAACAATCCCCTGGCCTCTCTGCTGCAAAGATCACAGAAGCATCTGATTAGAATAACACGTGTCTTCTAAAAATTCTCTTTTAAAAAGATTTTCAGTCTGGATAGGCAACATGTAATGAATCGGAAATGTGTCTTTGCGAGCGTGGGGTGAAGGGGCCATTCACCAAGCCCACCCAGCCTCGGGAGTCCTGCTGCTCCCTGCCTGTCGCAAGCTGGAAAAGCCATCAGCTAAGGCAAGTTTTTCCTTTCCTGCCAAAAGTAAATAAATGGAACAGAAATAGCCCTGATCTGTCCTGCATTCAAGTAATTTCCTGAAAGCAGTTTTGGGCTTGAAATCCAAACCCAGTTTTAGATACCAGCAAAAAGCAGTCACACATCCAAGGGTCTCCAGGAACCTCACCCCTCCAAAAAGTATTGATTTCAAGATGTATGTGTTAGGACTTACAGTAACTTGTGTCAGGTAAGGCTCTTAGGGTTTAGGAAACAAGAGTGGGCAAGGATTTGAGGAGAGATTAGGAATATGGTGAGAAAATGGATAATCATGGTGTCACATCATGGGCACGCTGCAAATTTGTGACATGGGCTGTTGAGAGGAACAGAAATATTTTTCTGAAGACTAATTTAAGTTTTACATCTGAATCTTGTAAAAACCAGACCATATGAAACCTTGATTATATGTTGTAAAGGAGTACAGACTGTGCACCACGTGCTTTGTTTGTGGGTGATTATTTGTCCGGAGAAGAACAACTCCATGGACTGTCTGCATCCACGGTCTATCTGTGTTTATTTCCAGGAGGAGTCTGAGCTTTCCGTTTGCATAATATCTGGTGTCCATGCCAGAAAATAGTACTTTCTTGGGCAGTTTTGGTCAATGTAATGCTCTAGCTCTGGAGATGTTCTCTAGCAGAGTCACTTGCTCCTTCCCCTTCGCCATCTTAGCAGAGCACATCAGCCTCAATAATGTCACAAATGAGGTGTCCAACCTTCTTGAGGGGGGTTGTGTTTGTGTGTTGTATTTCACACATGGCAGTAGAGCCAAGAAACCCCTCCGGGTCTCTCAGACTGCACCTGAGCAAAGCTTTGCTTGCAGCAACAGTGTTCAATGCACCTTCCCCTATTACGGTCCAGCTTCCCCAGACTGCTGGTATCTTTCCAGCCTGGGAGTATTAGAGGACATGTGATGAAGAAGATGTTTCTGTCCAAGACATGCCTATAGGTGGTAGAAGAGCCAATTCACGTGGGGGAGAAAGGGAGGGATGGGTGGATATTCAAGGAGGGATCCATATTGGACTTCAGAGCCTCACCCAGCAATGGGCAGGGCAGCAATGCTGAATACAGCAAAGCTCAGGGCCCCTTCCTACCATGTCTTCCTCAGAGGTCACTCTTGCCTCATCAGAGCTCTGGCTCTGGCTTTGTGGGGTGGGATAACCTCCCTTTTCTAATCTGGCTGCACCTGTGACAGCTGGGGACATGGGAGGTGATCAAAGCTGCATGGCCCTCTAATTCCTTGCCCAACACCCACATCACTGGAAAATCCAGTTGAAGATGAAATCCTAAGATAGCTGAGAAAATGTACAGTTAAAAAAGACCTGCTGCATACTGATGCATGGGGAGAGCTCATAATATCAGCCATATTCTTCAGTTTTACCTACAGTCCCCACAACCTCACACTTTCTTTGGAAAATTGGATAGAATGAGGACATAGTTTCTGACATCCGATAGCTGGAGAACCACTGAGCTGTCTCAGATTTACAAACACATTTGAATTGAGCAATAAACCATCCTTGAAAATTGGTGCCAGGCTCCGCTTATATTTGCTCTGGTAAAAAGGTTTCTACGCAGCATTAATGCACACTGGTTTTACTGGAAATTAGACTTTTCAGCTTTAGTGTGGCATATGGTATTTTGTTGTACCAACAATTAGGTATTTACAGTCACGCAATTTTATGCCTAAGGCTAGCTTCCGCCAAGCAGTAAGGGTTTGCACATATGGTGCAGATTTCCTATAAACAAGAAACTTAGGAATAGCAGAGCACTAGTTTACATTCAAGTCTGATAGTACCTTGAAGAATTGTAATTTCTCCTTGCTTGTTCCATCTCCGAGGCATACAGCAATACACTACCTCTAACCATTCCCTACAGTGTGCCCCATAGAAAATAACTTTTCCATTCTCCTTATGGAATTAAGCTAGCACTGTTACAAGTCCTCCTTCAGGATGTTAAAGGAAAACGTTTCTGATCTCCAGCTGAGAGACACACAGTTTTATACTTCCAGTATAAGTGCTCCAGTCCCCTGCTTGCTTTTTTGTCAAGCACTCTTTTGCAGTGCCCATGAAATCTCTGATTATTTAAAATAGTTAAAAATAGCTATGGGTTAAGAGCACTTGAACCTTTTCATACTCTTCAAAGAGTAATTTAGAAAACCTCACAGGGTTCATCATCCTGTTCCTGATCAGTATAATCTTTTACATCGTTGGCGGTGGAGTACCAGCTAGACCAAGGGAAGATGACTACTCACAAGTAAGCTGTTGAAATAAAAGGATATTAAGCAAAAGGCTTGGACATTGATCAGTAGTGACCTTCATCAGCTAAAATGTTTTTATATTTTAAGTGAATTAATGAGCTATAATTATTAGTGATCCTGGAGACGATGATCAGAGAAAGCATTTTGCATAATTCAAACAGTACAACACAAATGGATGCACTGTTTGTCTCAAACAATCAGACAAGGTCCCTTTTGTTATAATTAAATGTTATCACCTTCCTTGCTTCTTAAAATGTGCTTCTCACTGTATACTTTGATGTCCTCATGCCACCACCCCGTCACTATTTATGGCACAGTCACATCTGCCATAGCAATGGAGGTTTTGAAAATGTTTTACCTGACTTTTAACAGATGGATGTTAATGGGATATTTATTTACAGAATAAAATTAAATCGAAGCTGAATCTTAATGCACAATTTACATAATCAGCTTTGTTCTGAGCTGGTGAGCTGTTTTTCACAGCACTTGGGACCCTTCAGTCACAGCTGCATCAAAGAAACAGCCACTGAGAATGGAGATTAAACAATTTCCTAAAGCTAGAAGTCTTGATGAGAATCTATTATTCCATATTAGAATCCCATAATTTCTCCAGACACTGCCATAAGATCAAAGATGTATGTTAGAGCTTTGGCATAGCCTGCCATCAAAAGGAAGATGTTCGATTTGCATTTAGAAAACATTTCTGTCAATTACATTTTTCTAAAAAACTGAAAGTTCTGCGATTTTACCTTTTGCACACAAAACAACAACAAAAAAAGCAACTATTAATCCAGAGGCACAGAAAGGCTGAAAAGCTAAAATGTATATATTTATAATGAGTTTGGTGAGATTTGGTTTTGCTGTTTATGTGATCTAACTATGATCCTCCATCCTGCTGATGCTCAGCTCAGCTGGAATTTTGCCACAGGCTTCAAGGAGCGTGGGACAGAACCCTCAGGTGCAATGCTGAAAACCTCCTCCGTGGCTAAAGCCCTAACTCCAAGGCTGGGTGAATGGCTGTGAGCCACTGGGATCAGGCTGGGGAGCTGACGTCAGGTTCAGGAAATAAGCTTTTGCTTTTTGCCTACAAGGAGAGCAAGACAAGTGACCTCTGCCAAGTCACTTACGGCTCCCCATCTCACAGAATCACAGAATGATATGGGGTTGGAAGGGACCTCTGGAGATCATCTAGTTCAACTCCCCTGCCAAAGCAGATCCACCTACAGCAGGTTCCACAGGAACGTGACCAGGCAGGTTTTGAATGTCTCCACAGAGGGAGACTCCACCACCTCCCTGGGCAGCCTGTTCCAGTGCTCTGCCACCCTCAAAGTAAAGAAGTTCCTCCTCATGGTTAGATGGAACTTCCTATCTTCAAGTTTGTGCCCGTTACCTCTTGTCCTGTCCCTGGGCACCACTGAAAAAAGACTGGCCCCATCTTCTTGACACCCACCCTTTAAGTATTTATAGGCATTGATCAGCTCCCCCCTCAGTCTTCCCTTCTCCAGACTAAAAAGACCCAAGTCCCTCAGCCTTTCCTCATAAGAAAGATGTTCTAGTCCCCTAATCATCTTTGTAACCCTTTGCTGTACCCTTGCCAGAAGTTCTCCTTTTCCTTCAGTATCCTTCAGGGTGTTGCATGGGCAAATGCATTAAAGGATGTGACCATGTCTCAGGCCTGGGCTCTTCCCACTTAACCTCGGCCACCCCAGGCTCTCCGCAGCCAGCAGGGAGAGACCTGCATCCCTGCAGAGGGTCTCTCTGGTAAGCCTGCCCTCCTCCATCAGTTGCAGAAGTTACCTCAGGTGGCAATGGGTCTCAATTACTGCTTTCATTTAAGTGCCTCCACCTAGGTGGGCTGAATGCCACTTTGGAAAATGTGGTAGTGTTTTAAAGCTGTCTGCTTTAAGCCAGCCAACAGCTTCTGTAGAAAACAATTTCTTCATGCACCTTACCTGAAGAGTTGCTCCCCCCTTCTTGGCACCTCACTGCATGAATACTGTGAGGAGTCTGTGCTCAAATTTGAATATCAAAATAAAAGAAGGTGACTAGTGCTGTTTCAGCACAAAGGTTGCGTGAACAACATCCACCATCTCCTGCATTTAAAAGTACACTTATGGCTAATGCTGAACTGGGACCGACACTGGGAGAACCAGACTGGGCTGCTAAGAACCCCAACAAACAGCTTGCACCAGCATGGAGAACATGAGTTTTGGCCAATGCCACAGCTTCTGAAGCACAACCCCAACTTCACGAAATCACAAGCAAAACTCTGAGAAAACTGTCTTCAGCAGTTAACAGGAGCAAGCCAGGGCTCAAGAAGGCTCAGAACACTTTAAAAAAATTCCTAAATTGCTATTTAGGGTCATGAGGATGTGGTGGGGCTACTAAGACAAGCGTGAAAAGCCAGGGTGGGTGTTATATGAAGACAGTACAAAAGCGGCCGTATTAGCCTGACTAATAAGAAACGAGAACAGGAAAGTCAGCATTTGCACAGACCCCAGCTACAGGCAATAATCCAATTTACAGGGAAGCAAGAGGCTGATGGTGACCTTGCCAAAAATCCAGCTTTCCAAAAATAGTACTGACAAATGAGTAGTGCAAAAATAAGGAGCTAATCAGCAACAATAAGAAGGAGAAAGACAGAAAGTTTGTCTTTCTGCAGAAGGTAAATTATGCACCATAAGAATGACATCCACCCATTTCAAACCAGAATAGCTATCAGTTTCCAGCAACTTGTAAATCAGTGAACAGGCTAGGAAAGAAAATTAAGCTTACTCTATTTTTTTTCCCAAACCTACCTAAATGTTATGACAATGAACAAGTTGTTCCTGTAAATACCTGCTGCTGCATTTTTCCTTCTTTTGTATTTTAAATAGGCTGCAAAAGCTGTGAGCCCAGCCCTCCTCACCAGCACCTGCTCTGGATGGAGACTAAAGTGATGGATACTGTCATGGCCCCCACTGAAGTGGTCAATGCCAGTCACTGGGGGCATGGAGCAAAGCAGAGAATGGGCACTGTCCCCATGAAGTGCTGTGGCACTCTGCAGGCAACTCAGTCAATTCTCAGCTCCCGTGCCCTCAACATTAAGTAACAGATCGAGCAATACTCATGTAGACCAAGCAATACTTGTGATCATCTGCCTTTCTCCCATCACCCAGAAGTGATCCTCCACTGTAGGCACCAACTCAGCCTGTTTTGTAACCAAATAAGTGCAGACTGGAGATGTGGTACCTTCTGGGATTATGAGAGTTTTCTTGGCATACAGTCCTCTGCGAGATTAAGTGCTGGGCAGTCATTATGGGCACCGTTATCTCAGCATATGACAGGCTTGAAAAACCTTTAAGGCACAAGGCAGTTCAACTTCTCTACGAGAGATGCAAAAAACACACCAGCTATAGACTTTTTTGTAACCAGGAAGATCAAAGACCCAAAGCAGTGACCAAAGTGTGAAGGGCTCACAAAACCTAATTCCCCCCAGGAACATTGTTAGCATTCAGGAGAAGCAGCCTGAAGATCCCCTAAGGATCCTACATGCATTTCTGACAGTTAAGTTCTGGCCAAACTAACTCAATTTTATTCACGAGGTAATAATTTCCTCACACAACGGAGAGATCTGAGTCAGCTGTTTAATGAAGGTATCTCACAGAAAGCCAAGCCAGGGACTGGAACTGGCAGCACACGCTTCCGAGCTTGTGCCACTTCACCATCTGGTGAAGAACCTCCTCTGCTTGGAACTGCCAAGGCTCTCACTCAGAGAGCAGGATATGTCCCCTCTAACTCAGAGAGCACTAAACTGAATGTCTAAGTTGGAGCTAATTGCCCTCAAAGCAATTATAGACATAGGCAGGTGACTCCAGTTGGTGACTCAGCCCATCCTAAAACATTTGTCTAAAGGATGTCAGATAAATCACAGCCTGAAGGTGCCCATTTCTTCCTACAGGCTAGAAAGGAAGCCCAGGGTGACCGGCTGAGATCTGGATGCCCTGTCCTGGATGGTCACTTGACATTAGGTGAGATGACACCTCCCAAGCACCTGGTGGAAAGCTGCATGTCCGTGTGTCTTTCCTGCCCATGTGCAGGGACAAGGTAGGAGCCAGTGCCCTGACCACTGGCAAAGAAGCGGTTTATTTCTCCTAACAACACAAATCACTTTGTTAAAATATGGACACACAACCAAAGCTTGTCACTACTGCTACTCCTCTTCCGAGCTTGGCACTGGAGTCTTCACAGACTCCCTCCTGACTCCTAAGAAGTATTATGTTAAAACACAGTGAGGGAGACTGTTAGGACAAAAGGATTGTGTCTGAAGGCACAGAAGCATGAACATGTTCCCCAGCATGGGTCTGATGTATTTATCTGTATATAGTTGTAATCCTGTCATCAAGCAGGAGCAACTTGCTGCACATCCTCCTATTAATGGACATCATCCCTCTTCTTCTCACCTGGTCCTTACACATGAAGCCCCCCCTGCACCACTGACAGCCAGCCCTTTACCTTCAACCATGAAAGAAGATTCGCCTCAGCATCTTGAAATCCTAACAACAGAATAAAATACCCCTTACTTTAAGCCTCTGAAGTAAACAGTCATCACTGGTAATTGGCCTGGTGTTGTCTGAGTGAAATACGAGTTGAAAGATAATTCATCTTTTAGGTAATTTGGTGCCAAATCACCTAGAGACCTATAAACCAGAGTGACAACCTGCTTTTTGGGTCCTGTTGCAAGAGGTAAACCCCACTACAACCTTCCCTTTGCTTTACAATAGTGCTCCTACAATTGCTCTGCAGAAGTCTCCTTGTGCCTGTCTTGTTAGATTACCTAAAGATTCCTGTATTCTGCCTGCAGACTGCAACAAATTGCACTGCGTCAGGGATGTTCAAGACAGAGTAAAATGTGTTTCCAGACACTGTGGCCACACAACTGATTTTTATCAACAGGTTCTCCATCTGAATTTTCTTTCAGCAGTGAGCTATAAATAAGACACTAAGCAGTCTTTCCTGTACACGCTGCATCCTAAAAGTGCCATTTATCAGCTAATAATGATCTCACTTGAAATCAGTAGGATTATTCAAGTGTACCAAAACAAGGCAATTTGAGAAGAATTAAGCCTAATTAAGGTACAAAATGATGGAGGTAATTTACAAATATCCAAGGCGGAAGGGGACATGCTGTTCTGGTGGGCAATGTTTTCTTTATGGTTCTGTTATGCTCTGAGGCAAGAGATGGATTCTCTTCTGAGGGGGACCTTTAAGCAAGGGAAAGGGACAACAATTTAAATGGGCATGCGGGACCGGGAAAAGGAAACAGCAAGAATGTATGTATATGGCACATATAGTGTGTTTTTCTGTGTCCCATTGTCTTTCCTGGGCCTGTCTCATCTAGGATGCTATGTTTTCCATGATCCACTCCTTACCCTATATGAAAGAGGAAAGGCTGGGGCATGGCAGAAGACACAGTTCAGCCATTTATCTTGGCCAGCCATAAGAAAGAAAGGGACCACTAAGCATTCAAATTCAGCTCACAGTTGGGATCCTCATTTTCATCCCTCTGAAAAGTATGGCCAACAGAAGTGTGAAAAACATCAATTATCTTTTGAAAATCTAGGCCTTATTGTCAGAAACTTTGAAAACAAATGCTGAAAAACATATTTTCCTGACACTAGGCAAATTCAATGAAAGTCACCCACATTGTATAATCAGAAGGTGAAATACATCTAAGTTATGTAAGAAAATTTCAGAATAACACAATGTCCCCCAGATGTCTTCAGGCTCTACTGGGATTTTATTAGGTTCCCTGAAACAAGGCGAGAAGCTTTCCAAGTAACTGGACTAACAGGCCTTAGCACCAAGCTTCACATCTCTCCAAGCTGGTGCTCAGTTGCCAGCTTCTGCCCTGCCTCTTCATACAATGGGGAAGTGATGGCAATGAGCTCCTTTTCCAACATTTCCATTTGAACCCTAATGTCTGACACAGTGTTTTTCACAACATTCAGCTGCATCTTCAATTCATTGTAATCTTCTTGGAAGGATCTGCTCACATTGTAGAGAATGGGACAGCCCTGTTCCTCCCCAAGTAGATGGTTCTCTTTCAGGAAGATGTCAAGGAGTTGGTATAATTCCTGGAGAGCCCAGGCAATTTCGTGCTCACTCTGCATGCTTGGGGAAGACTTGATCTTATTCTGGGTTGGAGTGGTGCTTTTTTCTTTATCTTCATGTTCCTGCTGGGGACCTGGGCCAGGGTTACCTTCTTCCACAGCTGTGATGGTGTCAGTATCCTGCTGAAGATCTGAGCTGGCACCCTTGCTCTCTTCATGGACTCTGATGGGTTTTTCATCTTTCCAAATGATGGACACTGTTTTATTCTCCTGCTGGAAATCCTGTGAGACTCTGTTCTTTTCTTGGACCACCTGGAGAGCTTTGTCTCCTGGGCTGACCGGAAAGCCTACATTCCTCTCTTGGAAGAATGGGAATGGCTTATTTTCCTTTTGGAGGCTTTGCTGAATGGCATCACTGTAAATAACCTGGACAGCTCTGCTCTTTGGCTGGAGACATTGTAGAGATTTGTTTTCTTCCCAGAGCATCCTGTTCTCGATCCGGAGGACTTGGTTTTCCTCCCAGAGTGCTCTGTTCTCCTCCCAGATGCTCCACTCATTCCGTGCCTTCTTGCTAAAGAGTTTCCGGTGGGAAGCAATGGGTGGCTGGCAGCAGACCTCATTCACCCATTTACCATCAACAAAGACAAACATGTCATCCCTCAGTTTCATCCGGGGGGCGATATATTCTATCTCGGGCTCTGTACACTGGTTCGTTAGATCAAAAGCAGACATGGCCTTTCTTTAGTGATTTGAGGAAGACTGTGGGAAAAAGCTTCTTCCAGGACTCCTGCAGGAGGCCACTGTCCACTGGCAAGGAGTAGGTGACACAGCAGGGATGGAGAAGCTTGATCTAGAACTGAAAGAACAGGCAATACAAATGCACAGAGTTACTGCCAAAATTCAAGGTTAGAATTAAAGTCCATTGAAGGACAAGAACAAGCTAATAAGTCAGTACCCACAGTAGTAGATTCTGTTGCTTCTTTGACTCTGGAAGTTAAGAAATACACCAGAAATGCAGTTTATAGAAGCTGAGAAAATTGGCATTGGTAGATAAAGCAGCTCTATGGCTGCACCACAAACTTTGATATAAAATCTGGACTCTCCTTCTATCTCTCTACCTCATTTTTACAGATGCTTAAGGGGGTAAGATGCAAAAGTATTTTACACCTCAGAATAGCCCATTCCCAACTGAGTGACAAATGAATTAAAAATCATTATGAGGCTGAAACCGCTTTTCAAAAGAAAACATCTTTAAAGGACGACAGTGAAAAACTAGCCTCAAGAGCAGCTTTTTCTTGTTAACGCTCAGTAGCCTGTGTTAACAGGACACCACAAAAATGTGGTGGCATTTGTGCTTTTTAATCTTAAAATCCACAGAACTGTGAACAGCAAGAGCTGTGAACTGTACAATATGCACAAATAATTAAAAGTCCAAACCTCAGCCTTGAAACATTGGGACTAGGAGAGCTCTGTTGCTCTTTGCATGTTTTTCTTATAAGTTCCCATCACCATGGTCCAAAAACTGTCACAACCCATAAGTAATTCTCCATCTTTCCTTCTATTTTCTCCCCGATCACTCTTTTCTTTATATCCTTTGATAGCTCTATTATTTTTCTTGCTTTCTAGGCTTGCAATAGTGATTGCTCATCTCTTTCTTGCAGTCTATCTGCCTCTTTTTCACATTGCCAGAAAACTCATCTCTTTAAAATCCACGCTGCTGGGCTGTACCTCCAATGCTTCTCATTTCAGTCACAGAAGCCTCAGACTTATATGTTCAACACTCTTCCTTCCTTCCCTCTGCCCAAAATGTTGCTACTTAAATCACCTTCTAGTCATAAGTAAATCTGGGCAAGTGAAGGATTTCAGTCTTCTTACGTGAACAAAAGAAAAAAAACATCAAAAAAAGTGGCTTATGCCAAAGAAAATCTTATTTTCTGCAGTTTTTACCATAATTACATTGGTGTGATTTTCAAGATGTAGTCATTTGAGCTGAGGTTGAACAATATTTATAACCAAATTGTTAGAATTCTTCAGGCTTCTGTGCAGTGTTTCTAACAGCACAAATGTGCCTTTTTCTAGTATTAAAAAAAGAAGTTGGCCATCAAATTTTGCCCAGGTATGCCCCTTTTCCCCCCCTCAGGTCCCTCAGTTGCCCTCCCGTCCCTTGTGAAACCCAGTTCTGCCTTTCTGACGGGGAGGAGAGCTTTACCGTCACGAATTTTGCCCCCGTGTCTCTGCCCCAAGCATTAGGCATGGAGTGACAACCACGCACAAGCTCTTCATACCCTCCAGCTCTGCCACCACATTGTGCACCCCCTTCCCTGTTTTTGCCTCCTCCTTTCCAAAACCTGCCACTGCCCCCGTTCCCTGACGCCCCCACCACACAGCACTGCCTCTCTGGGGCTGGGCTCCTCCAGGTTACTTCCGAGAACCCAGCATCCATAGATGCTTCCTTTGCTTCCTTCCCAAGTGTCCAAAAACTCAGCAAATTATTGATCACATTCAAAATCCAAAATCCCCTAATGCAGAAGAGGGCAATTACAGTATAAGTCTGTTTGCAATAACACTTGGTTTAACTACAATAGGGTCTCCTTCGGACTTTCAAGGTTGTCTCCTGCATCATCATTTGGCTTACCTCACATCAGAGTTATGTTTTCACAACATTGTTCCTCTGCTAAAAAGGATTTCCTCCAAAACTCCCAGTTTTGGGGGGTTTTGTTTCAACTTATGCCATATTGAGAGCAGTATATCGCTCCCTCTCTTGCACTCTCTCCAGCCTCACCAACCCGTGCCATTCCCTCGGGGCATCCCAGTCCCAGAATTTCCACCATCAGCCCCAGGATGGGTAGGTAAATCAGCCATGGGGGACACTGATACCTAAATATCCAGATGAGAATCAGAAGACACGCAGCATCATAAGCCCAGACCCACCTGCCACTGCTTACCATGGGCAGGCAGCTAGAGTTGATAAATTCACTTACATTTAAAGTGTTTATGTGGCAAGTTTTCAGGATAAACAGAAACATATAATATATACGGCATTGAAGGACGTTATCTTGGGGACAATTAAGTTTGACAGCATCTCTGTCAGCTCTTTTGCACTGCAGGGGAGACATCAACCCGGGCTTCAGGGAGGCACTTCCACTTCTCCCACCTCCCGTATTGTTTCCCCTTATCTCTGAACTAAATAATCCTGGGAAATGCTGGGCAGTTGGGGTGGACAGGCAGGGCAGCCGGCCGGGGGG
>KZ506394.1:165507-206572 GCA_002844005.1 Limosa lapponica baueri
ATGACATCCAGTGTTTGGAGATGACATCCAGATGACTAGGCTACCTCCAGCTGCTCTAGCCAGAGGGATTATTAGCTGCCCTTACAGTCCTATCAGTTCCATTACCTGCCATTATTTCCATTTCTTTCTCTTTGCACCAGCTTCATCCCACCAAATGCTGAGCCCTTAGAAACCATCTCCAACCATCTCCATTTACACCTACATAAAACCCTCACATTTCCTCTTTTGAGGAAGCCCCGGGCAGTACCGTTTAAAGGCAAAAATTTGCATGCAATAAATATATTTGAGCAAATGAGACCAGAAATTGCTTGCCACGTTGTTCAACCATGCCATTTCTGATGCCACCAAAACACAGGCAATACCTGGGTGATGGCTGGAGCTGATCTGCAGGTCTCCTGGGAGGCCTGCAAAAGAAACTGCTTCTGAGATATAGGGGAATGTTAATATTGAGTGAAATTGTATCCTTCTGTGGGATACCCATGTTCTTAGGAAGGAAAAATACATAGCACTGGAAGTACAGACTCTCACAGAAATATGATGCAGTATTTCCTCCAAATTCTGCATATAAAACACCAATACCTGAGAAGTAGTATCACACAACTTTTTTTTTTTTTTCCAAAAAACAGAATCAGTGAAAAACTTCCTAAGTAAAAAAAGGCAGATGTGGTAACAAGAGGTGAACTAAAACGCAGTCTGACCATGAAGTTTATTAAAAAGAAACTTGTTTTAAGTGCCTTGTCACTTGCATATACATATGAAATAAATGATAGAGAGAGTGCCGCTTCATTATACTGACATCTTTTTCTAGTACGTCTGATAAACCACAGGTACAAGTTCACATACATGTCACTGCGTAAAGTGCTTCTGGTAATCATTTTCATGGCGAAAAATAAGCACTTGCAGAATCATATATTTTATGTCGTAACTTCGGTTAATGCCCACATCAATCAGATTGTCAAAACTGTTTACAGCCTATGCCTGGATATTTCCAGCTTTTGACATGTTATGTCAAGGAGAACCAGAATCCTTGAAACATAATTTTGTCACTCTCTCTCTACTTACTCATTTCTTGCCATCTTCGACTTCCCTGGCAAACTCTTTATATCATTTGCAGCTGCTTCAGAATCCCACAGCCACCAGCTCATTAGCAACTTCAAGAACACATTATTCCTCTTCCAGGAGACTCCCTGGGTTTCCCACAAAACTTTCAAGGACCAAGATTTCCAATATTTAGGTGGGTTCAGCTGCAACATCCTTCTGACCTAAGTTGCTCTGTTACTCCTTTGCACGTGATGTTAAAAGTCTAATTTTTCATCCAGTTTCAAGAATGTACCATTCTTCTTTCTTCTTCTTTTTCTTCATTTTTTTTTCCTTTTGTATTTGATACATTTGTTTTGCATTTGATACCAAGTCATCACTTGCTGATTATGAGCTATGTCTCTTCTGGAGTTTGGGCAAAGTTTAGAACTAGCCTAATATATAATAGTCCCGAAAGAGGGTGTGAGAAGGAAGGAGGGTTGAAGTATCTATATTTCTCACGTGAAAATTGAAAAGTCTGGAATTAGAAATGACCCTTTCCTCTATATTTTTGTCCAGATTAAAATTGCAGAGAAATCCAGTTTTATCTCCATGCATATTGTGTGTCACATAAGAGGGACTCTGGAGTCAGGTATTTCAGGCCATAAAGACACAGTGCTCATTAACCGAGTGAGTACCAGCACAGAAGATTTCCAGAAACATCAATTGAGAAGAGACAAGCCCAGATGTGCTTTACACCATCACCAAATGAGGTTATCTCAGTCTGATGGACTGTTCTTAAGAGACAGGTGCTGGGCTTGACAAAAAGCCTGTGAGAAATGAATAGGTACAATTTATTCAAAGGACTGAATATCTCACAGAAATGGGCAGGGGGAGGGGGAGGAAAATGCAGGAGGAGACGAGAGGGGTCAAAAACAGACCAAAACTTTTGCAGGCAACTGCAGCATAAAAAAAAACCCCAAACCAGTACTACCCTGAGACCTTGGCCATAAAGTTTAATGGCTTGTTATCTTTACGAAGCCTTCAGCAACGTAGAAAGAAGTGCCTGTTTCCCCTCACTTCACATCTTTACTGTTGGACGCTTTCTCTTCTCTCTCTCTCTCTCCTGACTAAACAATATATCTGGTTTGAATGCCACTATAAAGCAGACTGTTAGCAGGGACAGAGGTGTGCGCCGACTGGAAACAGCCCCGCTCCCACTCCTTCCCAAGGTCGTTCCCCATTAGCCACACACGAGGACAATGAGCCTGCAACGCTGTGATCAACCACGAGCACGCATCAAGGGTAGCAAAGGGACAGCGTGCCCCAGAAACTTGCTGGGGTGCAGCAGGATCTCAAGCCTTTGAGGTGTTGTCAAAGACTGTCTCCCTTCAAGACTTCTATTAAACACTAGATCATAGAACGCCCTGATAGGTTTGCATGAAGGGCATTGTGAGCCTGACTGACAGACCGATGGGATAAAGACATCAGGAAAACATTCAAAGTTTAGTTTCAGTAAAAGTCAAGAAAAACAACTGCAAAGCCTTTCAAATCTTGCTGCAAATAGGCTTTCCCATGGATTGGGAAAAAAACATGCAAATTCCAATAGATCCCATTTTAAGTCACATTAGCGATTTGAGGTGCTTCGTCATTCTATACACTATATGAACTGCAGACTTTTTATTTCCCAGACTCTACTAATAACAAGCCCTATAATTAGGTGTCTGTCCTTTGCAATCAGCACTACAACTTTCTGTTCCTAGGAGAAAAATTGTAGGGCGGGAGAACCACTCAAGAGCATAGGAAAGAGCTGTCACCGGCGTAGTGTGACTGGTTAATAGTTTCTAAAAAGTTATTAGGAGAGAACAGTTCCTTAATTTCGGTATGTAGCAATCTAATAAAAACACTCTTGTTCATTTGTCTGACTGATTGAACCCGACTCAAGTTTTGGGTTCAAACTCCTTCACTCAGCCTGCAGTAGTTAAGTAACACATTTCTTCTGATTTCCTCCTCCCCCATACCCATGAGGCGTTTGCCTGAATAACTGGCCACAGACTGTTCTTGCTCATTAGTGCCAGTCGAGATTTGCTTTTGAAGTTTGATATAGCAAGGCGATGTAGAAAGACATACCGGAGAGATGCTGCCCGGGTTTCTACCCTCCTGTTTTGCCCCAGTTTAGGAGTGAGAATGGGACTGATACCCATGCAGTTTGCCCGTTTCTGTTCTTTGATTCGCAGTGAAGAGCCCATTTGTCAGCAGGCAAGAACCAGGCTATTATATGACTATCTTGGAAAGCTTTGAGTAGCAGCAGCAGGAGATTTCTGTATAAAATCCTGGCCCACTGAAGTCACAACAACATCAAGCAAGTCAGGGATTTCACATCCAGAGGTAGACGCATTTTGCCAGTCTTATTACAGCCATTAGAAGCAAAAGAGCAGGAATAAATCAGATTATGTTGCCCCTGGTAAGACAAAAGTCTGCCCTTCACTGCATTGCACTGTTGAGCTCACAATAACTCTATAAGCCACTCTGGTGGAGTTTGTGTAGACTTCCTTTTACATCTGGAGAAGTGAATTTCCCCACTGACTTGCCTTAGACTACAGTTTTTAAATGAAATTCATGCTGGTGCAGCATCCCGTTCTTCACTCCAGCAAAACTGTCTCTGGAGGAAGGAATGACAGGTCTTGGACATAATCTTCTGCCCAGCACTTAGCCCGTAGTCTTTTCATCTCTGAGGTTTCCAAAGCCAGGAGGGTTATTTTCAGAGCCACACATATTAAAATTAATGCTAAATCAAAAGGACTGCCTGCCGCGGGGCTTGATTGGATTTGGACAAAGAATGTCGCTTTCTGAAGTCAACCGTGTGTAGATCATTTTTTTCACCACCTAATCATGATTGTGAGAACGTAAATCATGCGAATTACAATGAGCGGGGTTGATGAATGTGCACCACAGGAACTCCAGCTGCAATCCCCTTCGAGGTCATCACTGCAGAAAGTCCTTTCCTAGGGCTGGGTTTCTACTGCCTCGCACATCCACTCCTTAGCCAAGCTTTCTGGGGGGAGGTGAGAAGGATACCACCTTTGCTTCTGTTTTGTCTATAACCTGTCTCTCCTTTTAACTGGAAAATGAAGCCTGCTAAGTGTCTTTGCTATAAAGGCTTCCTGTGATTTTTTTTCATTCACTTACAACTGCGCTCTTAATAATTGGATGTAAAGCAAAAATCCTCAGGAGCACAAGAGTGAAGTCTGCAAGTGCATGGGAATTCAGTCCTCTCAATATTTATGTTTAGCATTAAATACTTCATGCAAAAATAATGACTTTGACTCCTGAGGCCTTCCCTCTCTTATCTCAGAAGCTGTTCGTACACATGCTCCAGGATCTCTATGCAAATATAAAAAGGGGATTAAGTTGTATGTGTAGTAAATCCTGCTTTTACATTAAATAGGTAAGAACTAACAGAAGGCCTTTGGATTAAAAATAGGTCCCTGTTTGCTGAGCAGACTAAAGCATTCTTTCCTCTGGCTGCCCTGCCATGCAGGAATTGACTTTTTCCCGGTGAGAAATTTGAGTCAATTATAAAATCTATAGTATATTAGAGGTATGTACTGTACAATACATGATTTGGATTTAAATTACTGTATATTAGGGAATGCCCCCTGCCTCCACAAAAACACTCTTTGTTTTGCAAGAGGAAGCTGAAGGCCCAGCCCCCATCTGACAGCACCATTGCATGAGAAACTTCCACATCTGGGTGCCCTTAGGGAAATTCTGGGGACACAAGGTGAACATCTAAATCACGGCTGTCTGGGAGAGGGGGCGAGCCCCTGGCCCCAGACATCATGTCTTCGACCATCGTCTGGAGATTTCTCCCCGCCCTTTGCAGCAGGAGCTGGGAGGAGGAAAGCTCCTCCAGCACCACCGGCTCTCCAGCTGCCAACTTATCAATGGTAAGTTCTCAGATCACACGCAAAGGTCAAACCCACTGACATTTTGGTTCAATTTTTACCGCCGGACCCGCAAAAGAGGAAAACCAGCCTGCGGCATCGAGCTGAAGGGCACGTAAAGCAGAGGGCTCACCAGGCAGCCCAGCTGCGCTGTCGCTGACCTTGTCACGTTTTGCTTCACCTATTGTCATTTGTTCCCTTTAAAACAAAACAAAACAAAACAAAACAAAACAAAACAAAAAAAAGCAACAAGACACCACAGAGCACAAGGTAAATTCCTCTCTGTGTGTTTTGTAAGGTCATCCCCTGGGCCCACTGCAAGCCGGCGTGGAAAATATCCCACAGAGACTCATGGAGGCGTTCAAAGGAACCGGCTGCAAAGGGTGAAACACAGCTGGAGGCAGCAGAGACGGGGCCACAAACTTCCTGACGACACCAGGAAGTGGTGTCGTCTCACAGCTGGACTTTAGCAAGCCTTCCCTTTAAACCTGGCTTTCCTTTCAAGAAATCTTTGAATGAAACCAAGATGCAGCTTTTGCCTGAGTCATTGGCCTCTGCGAGTTCCCCAGGACTCCAAGCCCTTGCAGCTCAGACACTCAGCTGCCAGAAGTAAGAAGCAACCTTATTTCACCTCTGGATGGGGGGAAAACAGGCATATATATAAAAGACCTAAAACCCACCAAGCTGGAGAGCCCTTTTTGAGGACAGTAGTGGTTACTAATTCACCCTGCACCCTGACACCGGCCGCCGGTGAGGTGAGGATGATGCCAAAGAGGGCTCGGGATGCAGCATACGGCAGAAGAACACCAGGGAGGGAGCCCTTGGGTGGAAACTGTCCACCATGACTGAGATAGATGGGTCCAAGCATGAGAAGCCCGGGCTCTCCTTATGGAGAAACACACAGGGGCAATCCACCTCCCTCCTCTCAGGGCTTGCATGGGGCAAGAGGTCTTAAGTGATGGTGGTAGCGATCTTCCCCTGTGACAAGCTCTCAGGTCGGCATCCCACTTCCCACAAGTCGGACAGCCCTGACCTCTCTAGACACAGTCCTGCACATCCTCCACCACTGCAAGTCCCGTCCCCTCCATCCCCGAGCCCTGCACCAGTCCCTTGCAGCCCTGCCAAAATTTCCAGGGAGGTTTGCAAGCTGGTAGGATCCTCCATCTCCCTGCTTGCCCCGTTGCTATGGCCCTGGGAACTGTGACACCAGCGGCCAGACAGAATGGGGGGACAATGGAACAAGGAGAAGAGGTCCACCAACCCTCAGGACCACTGAGGACCAAGAAGCTGTCCTGAGCATCTCCCCACCAGCAGGGGACAGGGAGGGGTGGTTTCCTCTCCTGCGCTCCTGGAGAGAGGTAAGACTGTCCTGGGATGCCTGTCCAGGTTTTTAGGTGAGGGGGAAGCCTGTTTGGAGCTTCACTGTGGCTGTCAGATGCTGCTTTACCATTTTCTCCATGTTTCCTTGCTGCTCCCATTTTTGTTGCTCTTCTCCCCATTTTTGCTTTCTCCCAGAAGATGAAAACCAAATCCCTGCATGAAAAACCCTGGCACCATAAGGGAATTATGGAAGGAGGAGGAGGAAGCTGCAGGGTGTCCCAAGGGCTGTCCCCTTCCCCACAGCAGGCAGGGATGGAAACACAAGGGTGGGTGATGGAAGAAGGGAGAGATACAGAGGCATCCTCACCCTTCAGCTCCCCCAACCCTCCCTGAAGTCAGACGTTCCTGAAATGTAGAAGCAACAGTTGGCCAGACCATACTATAACATATCTTAATAAAAAATTTTACAAAGGGGAAAAAAGAAAAACTTTCTTTCTCCGAAATCTGCTGAGCCAGTCCTGGTGAGAACTGGAGGCAGTGTCACCCTCTGCCCCCAGCCCAGGGTACCAGTGCAGACCTTGGGCTGGTAGGCCCTACAAATAACATATGGGGACAGTGCAGCCTTGCAGGCAACCTCTTGTTCCATAGGTGTCTATGGATAGCATGCAGGGGGGTGGTTTTTAGGGCATTTGGTAAGACCATGCCTCAGCAGGGTCAAGGCTGACAGCATTCGCTCTTGGCTTCTTTCTCAGCAGGGTCAAGGCTGACAGCATTCGCTCTTGGCTTCTTTCTCATTCTCTGTTTTCCCTTAATAAACAATGTTCACATTCGTTTATCTCTTTTTCTTTATTTTTTTTCAGATTACACGGTCATAAATTTCTACTTCAGAACTTGTAGTTTTAATAGATGTCTCCGTGAATATAGGTATTTTTTTTCTGAGACTTACCATAACATTTTTATTATTGGATGCATACCTCAGAGAGCGTAGCATAAAAAAAAAGGCTCAGTTGAATAGCAGAAGTATAGTTTATTCCATCAGGGGAAGGAAGAGACATCAGAGACCTTCTCAGCTCTTTCTCGGTGTGACTGCCTGTGATTCTGTGATTTATTCTGCTCTAAAGCTATAGTAACAGTAGTTACCCAGTATTGCTGCAAATTTACACTGCTGGCGTTTCGCTGGGTGTGTCGTGACTACAACCTTTAGCTCTGTGTTTAAGGGCTAATGGATTAGTTATGCATTATTTGCCACCTGTAAGTAATGCTGTTCTAGTCTGTATTAAAATATTTGGCTTCTGGGGAGGGCAGGGCGAAAGGCAGCGGTGCTGGGCTTCCTTCTCGCGCTGCGGGATGTGAAGCAGGAGGAACTCTCCTGCCGGAAGACCTTTGCATGGATAAGAGGATCAGGTCCTGCGTGCCAAAATGAGCACAAAATGCTTCTACCTGCAGTTCGCTGCAGTGTTAGAAATCAAAACTGCAGCCAGAGCAGTAACTTCAGCTCCGTGTTACCCAGAGCCAAACCCTGTAAATCTCCGGCAGTGCTGTCAGACGAGTTCTTTCCCCACCCAGAGCAGGAAAGAGCCATAACCACTGGCGCTGTTAGCCGTGGGTTTCCGTGCTTTCAGACAATCTAACTTCAGTTTACTTCTTGTATCTTGTGACACAAATCCCAGAACACACACTAATAACCGTGATTTACGGCTGGAGCTGCTTCGTTTACTGCGCTGTGTAATTGCTATCCTCTTGAAGAGCCAGGCTTTCTGAAGAATATTCATGGACTGTAGTTCCTCAGCTGTGTGTAGAGCATGTGTCCTGCCCGCTCCATGGCCCGGGCAATGGCATCTGCTAACATTAGGTTTATTTTAAAATCTCAACGGTAGAGGTTGGTAGTCTGTTTCCTCATGCCCCTCCTAAACTGTTTGTGTCTACGTTTTGCAAACGCAAATGAAGAGAAATTACTTTTCTGATTTACCAGAATAAATGGTTTTAACTCTTAATTTGCGGGTGTTAGTGGCTGCAAGCAGAGGCAGCTGGTTCTCATCCGTGCACCTGCAGAAATAGCACTGTCTTTATAACCTTGAGTCTGAGTGAATTCACCAGGGCCTGGCTCACTGCTTATTTTCCATATCCTTCTATTTTTCCTGTAAGCCTGTTAATGGCCACTGTAGGTTACAGGGAGGTAGGCAGCCCCTCGCCTGGAGCCGATGTCACCGCTACGGTGAGATCCAGGCTTTTGGATGCAGCTCTTCAAGCTGAAAGGCACTGCTGAGATGAGTATTACTGGCTCTGCTGGCGCTTACGGGACTGGTAGGATGTAACAGGCATGAGGGCTGCACAACAGGAGACCACTCAAGAGTCTTCTGTGTGATTTACAGTGACCAATTGCTCTCCAAATGTCTTTGAAAGTGCAAAGTGCAGAAATGGAGTTATTTTAGGAGATATTGTTTTCTCTACAAGAGCAGTGGTTGCAACTTGGAATTTGGAGATCTGTTCTGGACACAGCTGCAATGGCAGAAATAGAGGAAACACCCTGTTTGCTTTTAATACGCTTGTTCTGCAATTAAAACCCATAATTTTTTTTTTATATATGTGTGTGTATAAATACAAAATATATGTTATACGTATATACACATATATAAAAGATATTAGTAAAATAGTCAACTGCTCTCCTTGAATCTGTAAATAGAGACATACATACATATGTATATGCATATATACACACATATAGCTGCTTCTTTAGCATTTAAGGAAGTGTGGACTCCCACCAGCCCAACCACCCTTGGTGGGTGGTATTTAGTTGTAGCTTTGAGCATCACAGCACCCATGGTGCCAGCAAAATGGGGTGACCGCAGTGACATGAGGGCTTCACTGAGAACCTCAGTCCCTCCTGGGCTGGAGGTCTGAAAGCTCCTGAGAAGTGATATTGCATTATATAGTCCTGCTGCAAAGTCACATCTAAACAAAGCAGAGGCACTGGCAGATGCCTTTCATTGCAGTGGACTACAGAGCAGGAGATTGTTTAGAGGCATTGCTTAGAGGGAAAGATTCCCTCCACAAGCACAAATGTCTTGAAGATAGCAAAGGAAAGCAGAGGCAGACTAAACTCATATTTACATAGTATTCTCCCCAGGCCCACTGCAGAGTGGAAATTCCCCTGCAATGTCTGTGTATGAAAATGTCTCTAGCCTTGTGTACATAGCACTCCTCCACCTTTTGGGATACGTGCAGGGAGCTTACGACTGGAATTAATTTAGTTGACATTTTGCAGTACGGCGTGGAGTTTAATCCTCATTTGATGGCATTGCACTCTCTGCCGTCCGCCCCTGCCTGGAGAGTTACAGCCATGCAAATAATACCATTTCCTCTGGAATAACCTCATGAGGAGGGCGTCATCTCTGACCGTGTGCTGGGGATGCTGGGTGCCACCAGCCACTCTCAGCAGAAGACATCCTTTCCAGGCCATCCTTGCATCACCCAATGGGGGACCCCAGCCCAAGGGCCATGGTCACAGAAATGGTGAATTCAGCTTGATTTTGATTTGGGGGGGGGGGGGGGGGGGGGGAGGGTGATGGGAAAGCTCAGAGTAGGGAAAACAAGGTTTTGATGGTGAAGCAGGCAGCTGGGATGGGAATACACACGTGGGGCTGGGCACCTGGTTCGCCAGCCCCACCGAGCTCAGAGCAGTGCCCCAGGATGGGGATGGCAGGACCTCCTATGGCCATGACCAGCCTGGCTGTGGCTGAGAGCGGAGGAGGGAGGGACTGCGAGATGGGCCATGACAGCAAGAGCTAAAGAAATATGGGGGTAACGGCGCCAGGGAGGCAATTCCACTGTTATTAGCACAAACACAGTCATCGCTCTGCCTTTGTCTCCTACTGAATCAGAGGAAATTGCCTCCCTAGCCCTTTGCCTTCCAGCTACTTCAGCTGTGTTTTGTTTCCCTAAGATTCAAATATTCTGACTAGATTTCAGCATACTATTATGAGAACAGAAGAGCTATACAGAAAGTGAAGCTTCACAGAGGAAATAGCCAATAAATGTTGCTTTGAATTCACTTGCTTTTTATGGCGAGCTCTGATGTCAGGGACAGATATGTCTTTGGAGAAGATGCATCGCTGTGCTGCAGATGTGTTTGTGAATACTTAGTGGACAATCTCCTGTGACATTGTAATGGGCAGCTTACCATTATCTATTAGATTTTTAAGCCTGTCATTTTGATATGACTGATTTTTCTATTTAATACCAGTCCCCATGAACTATGAGCTTACAAAAGCAAGAGCACTCTTCTTTGTGTGGTGATCCTATCTGGCCAGATTAGCAATATGTTTATTTGCATTTTACCAAAAAGATTGGGCTTTGTAACAAAAATATGTATCAGGTCAAGTGAAAAATGTGATGGTTTGATATCAAAATCCCAGAATGGCTTGTGATGGAGAGGGGAAGGCAAACTTCCAAAGCAGAAATCTTTAATTTTGGCACTTTCAAAACGTGGCATTTCATCCCTCTAATTTGCCACGGGCTTTTTGTTTCAAACATTTCTTTTGATGAAAGCAAGCATGCAAACAGAAAAAAACCAACCCTATTTAGAATTCTATAAAACACTTCATTTGATCCTCTTCAGTTTCCTGGAAAAGTTCAACATGAACATTCAAGTACTTCTGTATTTCTTCAAATTGTGGAGAAACTGCTGATTTGTTAGCTGTGCAGCTTTGGTGTGCCAAGTGCCAAGAGAGGATCCTCTAAAAGCTACCGTAATTCATATTATTCAGTAGGACCATCCCGATGAGCATGAAAGCTCAGCCTGGCAGGTACGGTATGAGCACAGAGACAGAGGCTGCCTGTCCTGAAGGCTTTACCCTTCTGATGTACAATTCCCATAGGGTCAGCTCCGTGGTTTTGTGTGGAGTGGCACAGGGAGAATGGTAAAGTCCATTTGAAATGACTTTCCACTGCTGGAGGGGAAGGTCTTCACACTTGCTGTATTTTTCTCTTTTGTTTTAAGGGGAAGTCAGTATGGGAAGGGTGACAAGACAACATAGACAAGCTGTTCATTAAGGGTGGGATCCTGCCCCTAGACACTGATGCTTCTGCTGTGTGGAGCTGGGCAGGAGAGCTAAGCCTGCATGTCCATGGCTCGCGCTCTTCCACTGGGTTTGAAAAGCGCTCATTTCAGTTGTGTTTTTGAGGTTGCAAGAGAAAATTTTTTAAAAGCACTACTAAGAATACACTAGAGAATGTCATTTAAAAAGCTCATGAAGGAGGAAGAGTTCAAGGGTGCCATCCAGTTTTAAGAGGTGATTGTGTAGGGGTGAAAAGCAGCACCTGGCTGGAGGTGAAGAGAAACTCCGTGCACAGATATGGGCCAGGACAGACCCCCACTGCCATGCAGACATTGTGAAAATGGCACCAGTGTGACCCAGAGCAGTCTCTCAGATCCAGGCATTGCAATCCAAGGCAAATGGCAATGACAGACCATTAAAGTTGGGAGATGAAGGCGACTCTTGGTTGGAGGAAATGGCAACTAAAACAGCCGAGTGAGACCTGACTTCTGAACGCCAGGTGGAGGGACACCATTATTACCCTCTGCTTGGCACTGGTGAGGCACATCTGGAATGCAGTGTCCAGTTTGGGGCTCCTCAATACGAGAGACATGGACATACTGGAGTGAAGGGCCACCAAGATGTGTAGAGGCTGATAAGACACCCTCTAGAGAGGCTGGAGCCTATAGAGGGGCTGCAACCTATACGCATAAGAGGAGGGCAAGAGAGTTGGGATTGTTCGACCTGGAGGAGAAAATGCTAAGGTACATCTCATTGCTGCCTATAGCTGCCAAATGAGAGGATGAGGAGAAGACAGTCAAACTCTTCCCAGAGCTGCAGAGGCTAAGGGGCAACAGGCACACACTGGAGTATGGGAAATCCCAGTTAAATATTCGCAAAAGTATTTTCAGAATGAGGGTGGTTAAATACTGGAGTCAGAAAGGCTGTAGGATCTCAATTGTTGGAGATATTTAAAACTTGACTGGGAAAAACCCCAAGGCCCTTGATCTAGGAGGGGCCCTGGACCCTGGAGACCTCCAGAGGCACCTTCCAGCCTGATTTGTTCTACAGGTCTGTGACCATGAAAACTTGACACAGAAACCAAAAGGACAACAGTACAGTGATCAGTAGAGTTAATGACATCACAGATGCTTTAAAGCGTGATGAAGAAGCAAAGGTATTTTAACTTGATTTGTTACAAGACTAATGACAGAATTGTTCATAAAAAGCAGAAATGACAGACTTTTCCAAAGCTAGGCCTCTAAGGATAGGAAAATCAAGCGACGTAATTGGATTACGTGATAATGCGATACTGTCCCAACAATGAAGGGTGCCACTGGTAAAGCTAGATGCTTTACAATCAGATGTAGACAGGTAGCCCAGACCACACAGTAGTAAAAGAGAAACCTTTGGGTTCTTTCTGGGTCGTTGGTATTGGTTTTCACAAGTCCTGGATCAGAAGGAAAGTTCCAGAGAACAGAAAATATTTATCCTGAGAGAAGGATAAGAGGAGACTTAAAGATAGTCCTTAATGTGAATCAGCTCAAAGTTAGGGAATATGGCTTTTGCCAGAGCAGCTCTGTGATTTCTTTTAATAAGATGTATATGTTTCATTGACAAAGGGAGAAGTATTGATACCCCATACATGTGCTCCTCTGTAGCATTTGAGTTCATTCTGTCAGGGACTTGTATTAAGAAACTAAACTAGGTCAGTCTTGTGGATTAAAATGCGCTAACCACTGAGTCTCAGACCTATGGTCTTTAGTACACAAGAAGTCATAACAGGTGACCATTGCCAGAATACCACAGAAACAGTGCTGGCCGAGACCTCACCTGGTCAGCAACTTCACCATGGATGGTGCTGTGCTGTTCCTGCTTGGTGTTTGCCCACTCTGTTCTCAGAAATTGTCCCACCAGGGAAGCCCAGCGGAGGGAGGGATGAGGAGCACGTCCCACTGAGCCCTCCCCTGCGCACCCACAGTGCACGTGTGCATGTGTGTCGGTGGAGTCCCACAGCTTGGGCAGACACCACTCTGCCCATGTGGACGGAGAGGGCTGTATAGTCCAGAGGTGATCCACGGGTGCCCCAAAGCTGGCACCAAGGTCATTGGAAGGTTTTGGGCCCCCTATGTCAGTAAAACACCTGGAAACAGCTGTCTCTGTAGTCAGTCAGAACAGAGGATTGTCATGCCCAATGGGAATTGGTAGGGAGGGGCGGGCAGGGGAAGAGGAGGTTGCAAAGCACTAGTTCTGCCAAAGTAACCTTATTATTTTTCCCTCCATTCTCTTTTGACATTAAACAGGCTGAGTGGATGAAGGGAAGATGCACACACAATTAACCAGATACTGCAAACAGGAGGGCGAGTTGCTTTTTATGGCTAGTTTATGTTTCAGGCACGCAACTATACAGAATAATGCAATAACAAAAATCATGTGGTATTTACCCTGGGTTTATTCACTGCAAGTCCTTTGAGAGCTGCTTTTGTTTGTCTTTATTTAATTGGCATGGTCGGATGGCCACCAGCAGGTCCAATTAAGCAGATTCAATAGATTCCACTGTACATTTTTATTTTTTTCTTCATCAGCGTGTAGCATAAAATGTCCAAAATAATTTGTCTGAGTACTAGTAATGAATATAAAGTGCACTCTGTTCCAGCCTGCATACTGTAAGTTTAAGCTGTACCGCGTTTTACAGCCAAAGCAAACTGGGTTAATAATAAAATCACTGATGCAATCTTTAGTACAGCCTTAGTGGGGACAAGGGTACCGTTGCTTGTTACGATGCGAGGTATTTGGTTGCTCAACTTTGGGCCTATCTGAAGACAGATAGGCATTAAGCCGTCTTTTTTAGCTGTCTTAAGCTTCAGCATTTAAGTGTTAGGTGGAACCTTTTTAAGAAAATCCCACCAATGGGACTTGGGCATGCCCTTAATATCAGGTATTTGTTTAAGTGCTTTGTTGAATTGGAGCCTAGTAGATCCTCTTGAAAAGAAAGTGATTTTCAATCTAATAAGGTTATCTTAGTGTGAACATTTTAACTACATCAATCAATATGCCCGTCAGGAGTAAATGACTAATGGGATTTCTCTTTTCTTTCTTTCTTTGTTACCAGAATGATGAATTGACTTTGCCTGTTGCTGAAGATTCTCATCTCCTTAATGCATTGCAGATATGTCTAATGGACAGAAGCTGTCGGGGTCTGGCAGTAACCAGTCCCAACCCAAAATATTTCCCCCTGAGACTGGGTCATCAGATTCCAGCTCTGCTCTCACAGTGGAAAATGTGAAAAGGCTGGAAAATGAATACATGACTTCTAAAGAAGCCTTCACTAAACAGAGAATACAAGATTATATTAAGCAGACTAACCTTGCTTGCTTCAACAAAGAGACAACCAGGAAAACCAGCACAGAGCTTGTCTGGAACGCAGAGCCTGGACCCTCCTCGTCCTTTCCTGCAAAGCAGAGCAAAAATAGCAAAGAAGTTGGTTGGAAGACCTCTGAAGAAATATCAAGGAAAGATAAGCTATTAACAGGTATTTTTCAGCAATCTGTTAGAGGGAAGAAGAGAGAATAAGACAGCTGCTCTCAATCTTTTCTGCATTTCTGTTTGCATACGGTAAATATGAATGTGATACATGGGCACCTAAAATGGTGATGGATTTGAGGTGCAACATCTGCCTCCTTCCCTGCCTGCCAGCAAGGGCTGCAGTTGCGTGGACTGCTGGGCTGGTTTGTACCATGTTTTGGGCAAAAGTATTAAGGAGCACGGTAAGGAGCACCAGCATGTAGACCTGAATCCCAACCATGGAGTTCGTCAGAGAGCTCATCGCAAATACAAGATGCTAGACTAAGTGCCCCAGTAGGAAAAAAAAAAAGGGATTTTACCAGCAGTTTAAACAGAAGCAGAGTGAACCTGGGACAGAATTTAAACAGGAAACCCACCCATCCATTTTAGGCAGTACTTCTGACTTTCCAAGGTGTTCAGAATCCAAACACGGTGATTTATTTTTGTCTGGAGCAGAATTGCTCTGTTGCAGGGCACCTAAATGCCAGCAAATTAATATTAGATGATTACCTCTTATTAGATGTCTCAAGCTATATTTACCTTTTTTATATATATATATACCCTGCTTTAATAATATTTTACAGCTCATTAAGTAACACAGACAATGTTTGGAGACAGATAGCAGGGACAAAAAAATGTAGTTAATCCATGGAAAGGAAACCCCTCTAAATTACAGGGGGAAAAAGACCCCTTTTCTGAGGATGGCAAGAACTTGTCCCATTCTGGCTCTGGCTGCCTGTGGTGGCACAGCCCAGCTCCTCTTCTTGCAAGCCAGGATGTGGCTTGTGGCTGTATGGAGGACAGGATCATAGCTGTCCCCTGCGAGTGGCTGAAGAAGGGACAAGTGGCCCCGTCAAAAGCAACTGGAGGGGGACCACACAGCAGCCGAGGGGAAGGGCAACTCATTCTCTACATAGAGAGACTCTGACTTTCTACAACAGAGACTGGATGCCAAACTGGGGTCCAAGTGGGACAGTTGGGCCTTATCTTAAGTATAAATCAGGTTTTTAGAGGAAAGATTGGACTTTTCCCATATTTCTTCTTTGAATACACCATAAGCACACATTCCACCTGCTCTAGGAGAGCCCCTAGCACAGCCTGCCTTGGTGCAGCCAGAAATGCACAGCTGGTAGGAAAAAGCCAGGCTAATCCTTGAAGTAAAGGGTTACCAGTTTCCTAGGGAATTCATGCATTGGTCCTCCTTGGGGTTGGGCCAACAGAAGTGTTTTGTGCTCACTTTTGCATTTTTCTCAATGCAAATTTGCCAGCTCCCAAGAATGAGAAAAATCGACTGTTTGCACACGTAAGGTTTATTTTTGAAGAGCTTTCCATGTGGAAATCAAGTATTCTTAGCAGAAATACACGTGAGCTGCATCCTTGAGGACAAATCTGCCCCTGCAAGAGGCTGAGGATCTGAAACAGCCACAAGTGACTAGAAGCAAATGCATGCAGAAACCTCTCTCAGTGATATTCCAAGCGATCGCTTGTTGGATTTCCACATCACAATTTAAAATTCAGATGAAATATGAAGTTTGTTTCAGCCTGCTTCAGTAGAGGGCTAGTATTTAGACACAAGTAGGTTTACCAAGGAAAATCAAATATGGGAATGCCTCATTAGGGACCTAGAGTGAACAGTTATTATGTCTTCAAGAATTTGTACAGTACAGTGATTCACAGGGCTTCTTTGTCCTTTTCCAATCTCTTCTCATTGCTTTTTGTCTTTCATAAGAGTGGCTTATGTAATCTGAGCAGTGACCTTCATTTTAATGCTTTTTCTGGCTCAGTCTTACAGCCATGCCTCTTTTTTTCATGTCTTCCACATTTGCTTTTCCACCATCTCCTCTGCCATCCTACTGCCCTCCCCAAATTCCTCTATGTCCACGCTCTTTCCCCAGACCTCTGCATGCCCACAGGTGCCTCTCCTCTCTCCCATCACCTTCTGCATATGTCAGCCCTAAATCTGTCCCTCTGTCCTCTCTAATTTTTTGGAAATAACGCCACTCAGGATGTTGGCACCGAGGTAGGTTGCCTAAGCAGTGATTTATCTGCGAGAGCATTTGAGGTGAGACGAGATGTACAATTAACCCTGTAGGAGGGGGCTGCAACAGACCCCAGGTCTGCTGTGTTCTGCACGCAGAGGGAAACATGCAGCCTGTGGCCACTGAATTAATGCAAACCTGGAGAAGAAAGGGTCTCCTCTGGCAGCAAACCCCGCCAGGGCACTTCATCTGCCTGTACAAGCTTATTCAGGCCAAAATTCTCAGTTTCCTCCCCATTCTTGTAGCATCATGCCACAGAGGGGCAGCCCCAGTCCCCATCGCCCCATTGCCCCCCTGCAGCTGCACCAGCACGAGCAGTGAAGGTGAAACACGGGTGGGAATACGCCCTCCCAAAGAGTCGGTAAAATAGAGAGACCCAAACTGCTTACAGATGAAACCTGAGCGGAAGGGCAAAGTAAATTAGCTTGTAACTCTTGTCTCTTCCTCTGCAAAGCCTGCCCTCGGTCTCCAGCAACTTTTTTTACGGCTCGTTTTTGGGAGCTTTTTCTTCGCTCTCTCGGAATTTATTATACCATTAAAACCGATGGCAAAAAATGTTCCTCATTAAGGTGGGAAGGTTTTATCTGAAATACAAAATAATGAAATGGCAAGAAATCTCAAGGCAAGGAAAAAAACCCTGCTGTTCTACACAAAAAAGAGGATCTTTTTTTTAAAGAAAGCTTTTTCTGTTCCCTCCAGTACCGACGACAGATTCCCCATCAGATCAGCCCACTGGCTCTCAGCCGAAGGAATCCAAGTAAGGAGAGTAATTGGTAACATTTTTCTATAGAATTCAGTCACGTTAGGCTGTATTTATGCCACACGCGGGTGAGCAGCAGGAGCACCTAACAACTGGAGAATTACAGTATGCCTGAGACATCTACAGCCTGGCAGCCGCTGCTGTCCCCTTGCTATTAATAAACTGGAAGTTATGTCTGTCCAAGTGGTTGTCTTCAGGCCCCTCAGCATTTGCTGTATTAAAAGGGATGCTGCCAGCCTCTGCAGAGGCTTTTTTATAATTATTTTTGTTGTTGTTGTTCTTAGATAGATAAATCCCATGCAGCATCTCTTGAAGTGGCTGCGATGTGTGATTTTTATTTTGCAGGCTGCTCTTCCAGCTGGGGAGGAAAGGGAGGTCTGATTTCCCAGCCACGGTAAATCAGCGTAATACCACCCTTCACACTACTGATGCTCCTGCAGAAACGCGGATTTACATCAGCCGGGGACGTAGCTCCCTCCTCTCGGCTGTCTGATGTAAATGTTAGACATATCTAATCTTCCTTGCAGACAGAGAGAAGGGGACAGAAGAGAAATTGAATAGAGATGCTTGTTCAAGAGACAAATAAAGACCAAATTCTTCTGCAGTGTACTTTAAATGGCACTCAGCTCATTGATAACATTCCTTATATGAATATCTGAAGGATGTTTTGGCTTTTGTCCTTAAAAGATGATACCACATGCACTTGGCACCAGGGGAAACGGATATAAGCAGCTGTTTAAGGGAAGGCTGTTGTATTGCTACATGAACACACAGCAAGGTTGTTTTTTCATTATAGGGTTATAAATTCATAACTTGCAGCCTGAAAGAGTGCAGGCTCTATTCCCCAAATTTTGAAAATGTTATGGTCTGAGGTAAAAACTCTGTTGTGATATCAAGGGAAATCGGTCTTAAGCGATTCCTCGAAGGTTTTCATCCACAGATGCATTAATTTGTGTGCACTGTGCCCAGAATCCTTTAAAATTTGTAGATAACTAATAAAAAAGCAGTGATGTGTAAAGGCCTTCTTGAATTACTAATGCAGATAAACAAAAAAAAAAAAAACCAAAAGCCCTTCACTCCTTCCCTTGAATCAGAATCAGTCAGGCCCCGACCATAGTTCATTCAGCATCTTTTTTTTTTTTATCTGCCAAAGCCACTGGCAGCTTTAAATTAGTATATCACAAGGGCGATCAAAAAATTCTCCCTGTGTTACAGAGATAGAAGCAGCTGGACACCTTGATAGCTCCATGTTGTAGGCTGGGAATGATTTCATACCCTGCCAGACAACTGCAGGTGAAAAAAGAGAGTGGGAAGGGGTCTGGAAAGCCCCATTTACCCCTCTGCACTCTGCTGCCCTTAGCCTTGTGAGTACATCTCTCCCTTCCACACACCACAAGACCTAACTTTCACATCTTCTGAGCCAGAACTCATTTAAGGTGGCTGGTGTTCCCGGCCCAAAATAATGTCACCAGGAATCACTGGAAACAGCTGGGAAACCTTGCCTGCTCCTAAACCCCACAGCTCTTTTCCCCTCCTTGGCCGTGAACCGCCGGTGAGCATCCTACCCAGTGTCACCTCTTTTCAGATGGTGTGTAGATGGCTATCCTGCCGCCAGAATGCATGACATCAAGGAGGCGATGACCCAGACGAAGTGGAGCTATTCAAATGAGTCCCTGGCTGCCAGGGAGGAAGGTGAGTTCATTTAAAGCAGCCCTGTCTGACATCCCAAGTACTCAGAATTGTAGAGGTTTTTTTTAAAACGTGGCTTTTGGCATCAGTTTACTGAAAAAGAAAACAACTCACAAAGCAGGTTTTGTTTGGCAGAAAAGATTCAATTGAAGCACTTTGACAAGGACAAATACTTCTCATTACCAAGATCCTAAGTTCTGTTCATTCTCTTATTATTGTGGTACAAAATGCCTTACGGCAATTTTCCTTAGACCCAGCTTTGTTTCACTTTCCACATTATTAGGGGTTTCACCTAGAAACTGGCAAAAACTCTCAGTCCCCTACACAGAGATGGTCAAACACCAGTGAGAGCCCAGGAGTAAGCCAGGGCCATGCTCAGTACCTCGCCTGATGGCTCAGCAGCTGACGAGCATCAGCAAGAGGGCTCTGAGCCCACATGACCCCAGCCCGCTCTGTCAAGGTCCAGGGATGAGCTGATTTTGCAGTGAGCTGCCCCTTGAAGTGAGATTGCTGTCCATCACCACCCCAAGCCATATTGCTGGAGCCAAGGGATGACACCTGCTGAAGTGGGAGGATGCCCAGAAGTGCTCAGCATCTCCAGCCTGCACTATGTTAGTGTGGATTGTCTCAGTCTACAGAGATGGTCACAACTGAGAATGTAGAAATTTTTCTAATTTTCAGCTTCTTGATTTTAATAGGCCTCCTCGGGCTGATGGATCCCTCTCTTTTTGCCCAAAAATGGGAGTGACGTGAACTTCACTTGAAGTTCACGAGTCTTTTGACGGTACTATCATTGCAGTCTACCAGCAATGGGCAAAAGCCGTTCTTCCCATCCCTCCCTGCCTCCAGCAGTCCTGAGGTTGTCCTTCCTTGTTGCCACCAGCAAAATGGGCCCCTGCAACCATTCAAGGTCAATTTTCAAGGCCAGCGTCTCCTTTTAGGCTCATGCAACTCCTCCATCTCCAGCCATCCAGGTTCAGAAGGACATTTGAGGGCCAGAGTCACATTGATGTCCAGGATCACATTAGACACATAAATGTTTTAGGGGACCCTGGCCTAAGGGTTTCTCTGTGAGAGAATCACAACATTGTCACTAGGCTGTCTCAGCCACGAGGGTTTATGAAATGCTTAGCTAGCAAAACAAAAAGCATTAACTTCTTGGCTACAGCTTTCTGCCAAAAGATAGGCAGGTCGTGCTTCAATGCAGATGTCTCAGGGAAAAAATGTGCAGTGCATTAGAGAGCTGTGACTCATAGAATAATTATCCTCGTTTCTCATAGTTTATTAATAATTTAAACCCAATCTTGGTGTTATTGATCTATCATTGAATCGGAGATTTATTTCAGATCTGTAGTCACTGAAGCAGTAAATTTAATCCCCCTTTCCCTCCCACCCTTCCATCCACTAAACTCACTTTATAACTAAAACATGATGTTTAGGCTGTTTCAGTAATAGGAGAGGAGAAGAAGAGCTCAGAGGCTGTGGGTGGCAGGAGCAGCCGTAAGCTCACAGAAGACCAAGCTAAGCAGCATTAAGGTTCTGGTTTTAATACACCTTTTTTGAACCGAACCATCCTCTGCACGTGGTCCCAGGGATGCCAAAAGGACCAAATGCCACCTGCTGGCATGTTCGTCACAACCAGATCCTAAACCAGTTTTGCCTGTTTTCCTCTGGGTTTGCTTGCCCATCCCCACAGTTAACCATCACTTTTGCGCGCATCCCAGCTGTGGATCCCAGTCTTACTCTTTGTCCTCTGGAAACACGGATATGAGCTCACCGAGGTAAAAGCACCTGCAACACGTAGGCTGTTGCAAGGCACACAAGCTCTTGGGCCCAGGCCTAATCTCACTTAAACTGGCGAAAACCTGAAGCAGCTGCCTGGGTGTCCCAGGAGTACCATGAGTGTAGAATCAATTTAAGTGCGTGGAGGATGAAGCATAAAAAACTATAATGTGACGACTCCTACAGCAGTGCTCACTTGGCTGTACCATGTGTCTGGTGCATTCACTAATATAAGCAGCAAGACCTGGCCTTTTAAAGGAAGCCAGGAATAGAAAACAGCATGCTTTATAGCTGTAAAGTGCCCAGAGAGTGATTTTTGTAGGCAAATGAAATACATTTTTATTAGACCTATTGTAGTATACAGTTGGGGTGGAAAATGTGTTCTTGGCTGTACCAACTCTTTCTCAGGTCTGAAAGAAAGCAGCAAATGTGCCCAAACGCTCTTCTGTTCTTTTCCATCTATATTAATGGATACAATTAAACACATTACCATCCCCTGCCAGCCCATCCTCGCTGCTGTCCTTAGACCCTGCAGCTGGAACCACGGCAAGTGGGGGCTCTTGGCCACAGCTGGGGCTTCTGCAGCAGCTACGGAAACGTGCAACAGGGGGCAAGCTGCCACAGCCTTGCTCTACAAAGCAAACAAGGCTTGGTGTAACCGGGCAGAGAGGATGTGTTGGTGGGGTAAAGCACTGGCGTGCACCCCTGAGTGTGAGCTCTTAGCACCTTCGGTGTTTCTTGCCCAAGTGGAAGACATCCCTAGAGATGAAGAGCAGGAAAACAAAGCACAACAAACTCTGTGTAGTCTATAAGTCTGTTTCGAGACGTACCATTGTTAATTAAATAGTCATGAAGATGGGTTTTCCTTTGCTTTGGGTTGGAGTGTTTTTTTGGTGTTCAGTTTAGGTTAGCTAATCCTGGAATAAGACCATTGACATGCTACTATTTCTCTAATCCTGCAGGACAAGGGGTGCTGCCAGCAGTAACACATTGAGGTGCAGGAGCTGGGTGTTGCAGGGCTGTTGAAAGGGGAGCAAAGTCGGGGAAATCCATGGCTGGAAACACTGCAGGGTGGCTGGGTCCCTGTGATGCTGAGTCCCTCCTGTCCCGATGGGACCATTGTCATCCTTGGGTCACAGGTCATGCAAAGCCCAGGGTTGCTGTCATTAAACCTTGCTCTTCTGTGAGGCGTGAGAGACTTACTTGGCCAGATTTCACCCAAAGGTACGAATTCCTAAAAAATGAGGCTTTCCTGCAATTGCAAAGCAATGAACTCCCTTCCTCCTTCGCCTCAGTGAAAGAGGCAGAGTGAGCAATCGCAGGCACAGGTACCCATCACCACTGCAAGTGTGTTTTGAGTACCCATCTGTGATGGGAGCAGGTTTGGTGCCTCTCTGAATACTTAACCCTTCCTCCCACAGTTTAGTCCTGCGCCAGGCAATTAGGAGGGTATTTTCAGTACTGAGCAGCCAAGTAGAGAAACTGAGTGTCGCTTCAGGCCACAGTTCACTCAGAATATGTTATTTAACTTATTTAGGTCTCATTGTACCCTGAAAAGGTGAGGAAATGCCTTTTCCTGCCCTTTTAGGAGTGAGTAACTAGAGAGCTGTGTCCCTATCTCACATATCCCAAGCTAGGTGCCTACTCCTCTGAATCACTGGCTGGAGGTACCTGTTCCTTGCTGTTGACAATATTAGGCTCCTAATTCAGGCACTTCACTGATGGGGATGACCTTGGGTCTTGGTTCAGCTCACACACATCTTCTGACCCGTGGGACACCCTCTTCAAACAACCCAGGTAAGGTATTTGCAGAGGCAGGTCGTGCTCAGCTGGCCCACCACCCTCCTCCACCCAAGCTGGCCACAGGGGGGGATGGTGGTCCCCACCCCTCCTGGCACCCATCGGAGGCTGCGATGGTGCAGAGGCAGTTTTGGCTCCACATCCTCATGCTGCAGGAAATTCTGCTCTTCCCCTCAGTTATGGAGGTGCTCTCCAGGGACAGCAAGATGTACCCCGAGGCTGGAGAGAGCAAGGGGACAGCCGAAAATGAGAAAGAGGCAGCAGCTGAGGATGGAGAGGAGAATAACCAAGCAGGACTGCATGAGCAAGGTACAATGTGATATTTGGAATAATCACAGCCACTGTCAGATAAATCTGTGTTTTCTAGGTGCCCATCTGCCATCCTTTGAAAATCATAGGCTAAACTAAAGATCATTTTGTTCATAAGAATGACCGAAGCATTTGAAGTCCTCCTTTTGCTGCCATGGATCATAGATTAGCACTGTTTTGTGGCCATGGAGGACAAGCAATCCTGTCTAGCCATCCAGGTCCATAATAAAAATGAGGAGGGAAATGTGAGTGGAAGCATTTTCATCAGAATACTAGATTTAGCCTCTAGAAAAGGGCCAAGTGGATGCCCAGGAGCATCGGCCTTAAACCTAGGGGTTGCAGCCCTCTTCCTCTCATGGTGTTCCTCCTCAATTTCAGGGGATTTCAGTTCTTCCACGTCTCAGCTGGGTAGTCATGGGATGTCAGAGGGTGTAGGAGGCAAGAAAAACCTGTGGTTTGCAGAAAAAACAGTTGAGAAAGGGGATTAAAGAAGGAAAACTGGGAATCTGAGAAAGAGGGCAAGAAATAGGAGATTAGAAAATGAAAAAATATCGATATTTGTGGGGATATGAATGAAAAACTGAGGACAGACCCCAGGGAAGAGAGAAAAACAAGAATAGGGATTAGGAGAGAGGCAGAGCTGGGGGAAAGGTGGAAAAACAGAAGGAGAAAAATTGAAAAGGGAGGTGGATATGAATTAGAAGCAAAACTTAAGTGGAGAAGAAATTTAGCAAACTTGCAAAATGAAAACAGCAAAATAAAGAGCAACTGATTCCAGAGAGCAGAGGAGATAGGTTCGGCAAGACAACGCTCCTTCCTGGTTGTCCATTGATGCTTGCTGACAAAACAGTGCAGAGAAGTTAAGTCCTCTTTTCTACTTCTGTCCACATATCTGCAGTCCTCCGAGGAATCAGGCTGTGAAAGAAAGACCTGGGACTGCAAAGCACTTCCTTTCTCTTTGGGATAAAAAGCGCTCATTCTGGGGAGAAGAGGGGAAAGGGCAGAAATAAGTGATTCTTGCTTTTTGCTTTTTCTTTTTTCTTTTTTTTTTAGTTTTTTATTTTCACAATAAGCTTTGACACATGTTTGCTAGGTAGAGAGTGGCTACCCAGAGGAGGGGACACGCTCCATGATGAAGTCCCCTCCAGCACTAGATACCAGAATACTAGATACCCAGAACAGATACTGGGCAAATGGAGGGGCACAACTGCAGAGTCGCTGCCTGTGCTACCTCCCTTTACCCACCTCAAACCTCTCGATCTCCCATCACTGGGGTGCAGCAGCTTGAAATCTGCAGGAGGAGAATTCCTGGAAACCCAGCTCTACTCTTTGCCCCGCCCTGCAGCTCGTCCCTCCATCCCTACTTTTGCTTGTCAGGCATTTGTATAAATAGGATTAACATCTGCAGTTACACTTAGCTAGGTTGCAAATTACACAGGCTATCAAGCCTTGTGCTTCAGGGCATACACTGATTACCATCGGAGGGGCAAAAATGAGTTTTTCCAATAACAGAATATTGCATGATTGACTGGGGACATTACAGGGCAGAGTGGATTAGCCTTTGCCATCAGTATCAGTTATATGTCATTACCGCATCAAAGCACCAGACGTGGGCGAGCCGCTTCCATTCAGGCAGCGCTGGAGGTGGCTGGGTCCAGAGGAGCAGGGCTGGTTGTAAAAACCGGCACTGATTTCTGAACCTGCTTATAAAATGTGCCTCCAGCAAGCTGCGCTCCCTGCCTCTGCTTGCCCACCTCCTGGGCAGCACGCTGCATGCCTTCGGCTCACCAGAGGACCCCCATCCTCCCCTCCCTTGTCCTCTTACGGCCAAGACCTGGACCTCCCCACTGCTACCGCAGGGATCCAACCGTCCCACCTCCCTGCCCCACCGCTCTCTCTTTCCCCCTAACCCAAAGGATATTCCTCTGGTGGTGGTTTCCCCAGCTTTGAGCCAAGGACCAAGTCCTGCAGTACAATATGCAGGCTGCTGCCCATAAAACATCATCCTACAACATGATTTTTCCGAAGACAATTCAAACACAGGATCTTGGGGCTCCCCACCACCACTCTGATACTTTGCAGTCAGAGAGAAAGCTTTGACCTACAAAAAGCTGCAGCATCTCCTGGTGTTTCCCAGCTTTGGTGGGATCGAGAGCTATTAGAGGAACTGGGACACGTTGTAACAGGGGGCTGGAGGGTACCTGACAGAAGGGTCTGCTGACCCCATCCTTACAGTGCTCCCAGGGGCTTGTGAGAGGGGCTGAGGTCCCCATTATCTCCCTGTTACATGTGAACGGCTTTGCCCATCCTCAACTTTCAGGCCACCTCATCTTCATCTTGGCAGCAAACGATTGTCTCATTTGAATGGAAGAGCTAGATTTGACAGAAATCCAAACTAAGAAACATAATTAGCAGCAAAACTTTTAATTCCCCTTTCTAAGCCATTTCTAAATGTGTTAGTGCTTATTTATTGGACCTGGCTTGACATTTAGACAGTTCCTTTTAATGCTAATAGGGTTGATTACCCGGTTGAATCCTACTGCTTTGAGGAAACTGCTGCTCAGTATTCAGAGCTGCCAAGTTCCCCCTGCACAGAAAACACCCGCCTTTCTTCACAAGAAATATGTATTATTCAGCACAAATGCATTAAAATAAGGCCATCGCAGGAGCGAGGAACCCGCACCAGTGATGCCGAGCCAGCAGTCTGTGCATGAAGCATGTGGCCACGGGGCACCTGGATTCTGCCTTTTTGTGGCCAAAAACTCCCACCAGCACCGGTGGGATGGGTGGCTTGGCTGTTGTGCTGGGGGGCACCCTGGGAATGGCAGGATCCTCGTCTGGTGATGGGGGGGAGCCCCAAGGAGGAGGAGGAGCAGGTGAGAGGTGCAGCCACAACAGGGGAGGAAGAGGAAGAAAAAGGAAGAAGAAGAAAAGGAGGAGGAGGATAAGGAGGAGGAAGAGAAAGAGGAGGACAAAGATGAAGACAAAGACAAAGAGAGAGGAAGAGGAGGATGAAGCCACCTCATTTCCCCAGGTTGCAGCCAAGAGCCAGAGTTTCCCTCCCTGCCCCACTTGCGGTTCACCCTCTACTTTCAAGACTCCCATCTTCCTCCTTATCCTACAGAGCCAAACACAGCAGGGACTCCTTCCTAATGGAAACTGAGGGCCAAGAATTGTGGGTGGTTTTTTTTTTTTCCCTCTCATAACAATCACTATCATATTATTTGCTTCGGTGTGTGTAATGGAGCTTTTTGTGCTCCCTTTCCTGGAGATCAATCGACTGGACCGGTATCTGATTGTCCTCCTGTTTCAATGTGTATCATCATTACTCCTTCAGAGCTGCTGCAAAATAGCACAGGTGTCAATAAGAATAGAACTTGGCCTTGTGCTTACTTTAAATTTGGCTTTATAGGTGAAAATGATAGGTTTTCAGAAACATAAGCCTCCCCTCCACATTAGTGAGCACGCAATCGCAACACGGAGCAGCTTGGGCAATGCAGCAGCCTCCAGAAATGGGGCAGGCTCCTAAACACTGAGAGTGACAAGCCAGCCTGGCTTGACAAGCTTTGCCAATGGCCAGCTGAGCGCAAGGAGATTACCCTGATCTGGGGAACAGAGATACTTGAGCTCAGGAATTTCCCCCCAGGGTGTGATTACCTTATAATAGCCACTATCCCTCACTCTCATTTCTAGCGGGAAAGGAGGTGCAAAGCAAGGCTCCTAGTTTGTATCCATCAGCTGGTAAACAGCCAAGGCACGGCTTTTAAGGCAATCTCGGAAAAGTGCACAGGGACACAAACATCCCTGTCATTAAGGTGGCGAGTTTTCAGCCAGAAGAGGCACTTATTTATTGTGTTGCCAGAGCATCCAAGTGTTTGTTTTTAATTTACATGGGGAAAATCTGAGTGAGTCACTCAAATTTGGACTGACTGTCCAAGCCACTGCTGTACATTTTCTATTTTTTTTTCTCTCCCCTCGTTCATAACCGTGCATCATAAGCAGAACAGGAGTCTTTCAGTGATGCCTTGGAATGATAAAAACCAAGACGATCCAGGTCAGGCTGGGGAAAGGTGAGCTGACTGCAATAAAACATCCTTGTTCTGAGACCCACACAGCACGGGGAGATACACATTAGAGGTCTGCATGTAGCACAAGGTGCATCCCTTGGTTATCCTGGCTGCATTTCAGAATGACTTGGCATCCAACTGAGGACCTGCAAAGAAGACTTGTCCGTGCAGGAGAGGTGGACTGGATAGGCTTCCTCAGTTCCCAGACCTGGTGATGGGAGGAGATGGTGTGAGCCAGGTTTCTGCAGGGTGTGCCTTTTGCTTTATGTCAGTGGCTTGGTGCTTTCCCTCAGTCATTAAGGCCTGGCTCCCACCAGGAGCTACAGAGGTCACCTCTTTGTCTTCCACAGCGAGGGGTATCCCATGAGAAGGGGTCCGTGCTCGGAAGTGCTTGGCTTACGGAGGCTTTCTTTTTGAGAGCTAAAGGAAAAGGGGATGCACCTGCCTGCAGGTCCTGGTGGAAGGCTTTTTGAGCTGAAAATCACACCTGGTGTGTTCAGCTTAAAAGGCCACCAAGCAGCTCTATCTCTGAGACACATGGGGCTGCATCGGAAACGGTGACAGGCAACAGGACCAGACACCTCAGGCTACATTTAAGCTGTTTTGCTTTAGTGGCAGACATGGCCTGGTGTGAAACGCAGGACATAAGGATGACTGCAAAGGGTCAGCCCCAAAGTGCACCTGGCCCAGCATCCTGCCCTGGGCAAGAGCCAGCAGATGCTCAGGAAGCAATACAAAAATAGAGCAAGGATTTGCTTACACTTCCCAGAATACTGTCCATTCCCCTAGTGGTCTGTGACTCGGGAACCTCCTGAACTGTAGATACCATCTTTGCATTTAATAGCCCTTGATGGATTCTTCCATAGATTAGTTTACACCCTATTGAACCAACGCAAACTTTAAACATCCACTGTACCCTATGGCAAGGAGTGCCACAGCTAAAAATCTCTTTTGTTTGTTTTGAACTTGTCACTTGATAGTTTTCTTTGATGATTGCTCTCTTCCTTTGAAGAGCACTGAATACTGTGAACAGCTGTTCCCCAGTCATGCCACTCTTCCCATCACAAAACTCGGTCATATTTCTTCTTCAGTCGTTTTTTCTTCCAAGATAAAAAGTCTTAATCTATTCAGTCTTTCCCTGAATGGAGACCCTTTTATGTCTTTGATCATCTTCAATTGTCTTCCTCTGCAACTTTTCTATTTCCTCTATATCATATTTGAGATTGGTGAGTCAGGACTGCACAATAGTATTCAAGAGATGGAAGCCCACGGATTTATACAGCAGCATAATGATTTCCTCTGTTTTGCTCTCTCCTCCTTTCCTAATAATTCTTAGCTTTCTGTTTGCTTTTTTGATTGCTACTGAGCGTTGAGCTGACATTTGCATAGAGCTATCTATTATAAACTGAAGATTTCCCTCCCAAGTGGAAATAGCCAGCTCAGAGCCCATTATTTTGTGTGTAAAGCTAGGATTGTCTTTTCCCGTGCGCATCACTTTACATTTATCTACATCAGATTTCATCTGTGATTTTATTACCCTTTTATTCAGTGCCACGAGGGTCTTTCTGCAACTCTTCACAGTCAGCCCTTTGCCTCAACCACCCTGAATATCATCTGCAAACTTCTCTCCCTGCTTACAGCTATTTTGAGATTATTTATGAATGTTTCAAAAGCATGGGACTGTGCTTAGGCTAATTTAGCAGCTTTTCCTCTCAAATTTGAAGTGCCAGGTCCCAAGGAGAGGGAAGAAATGTAGTTTCCCCAGCTCCTGGGGTGTCACTGGAGATCAGTTGGTGCTTTTGTACATGGATGACATTGTGCTTAACCAGCAAGTCTCCCTCTCCCTTTGCACAAATGGATGGGGAGGGTAATGCCACCTGCTGGGATGTCTGTCTGCCCCCTCCACCAGACTGGAGAGGACCAGCAGGAGGCCGTATGGTGGCCCTTTCTCCTGCTGAAGTTGGGCCTTGGCACAAAGAGGCATGCAGTATTCCTGGGGACCCAGGAAAGGAGGCGGAGGGGAAGTAATGGATGATAAAAACCTTTCTCTGAGAAAACCTCTGCACACAAAGTTGTGAGACCTCCCCTTGAATGAGTAGGAGCTAACTGGTAACTCTTCCTTGCAAAAAGATGCATGGGAGCCTGTTGAGTTTGCCCAAGGGAGTCCAAAGCCAGAGTCGGACGAGGAGCTGCTGTCTACGGGAGGAGAGCACAAGGATGATGGGACCGCAGCTTCCCTCTGCTCAGGCAAGGTGAGACCCAGCTGGTCAGTTAGCAAAAGAAACCAGAAATTACCAGCGACAAGCACTTTTTCAGTGGTGTTCTTTTTTTCATCGCACCTTGCAGCAGTGCCCGGCAAGGGAATCAGTGTTGGGGGGCAACAAGGAGGGGTGCTTCTTACTGCTGAGGGCATCTTTGTTTGGGGGAAGAGGTTGGACAGTTACCTCTGAGATGTGTAGGCTGAGCAACACTGAAGGTGAGCATAAAATTAATTCAAATAGGGGAAAAACAGGTGAGAAAGTGAACAGCTTCAGTGGAGGGTTCCTCATGGCTGTCTGGTGGTGCACCTCATTGCTGTGGGGTCACACGGAGCATGTTTCCCTCTCCTGCCTGGCCCCAGTAATTTCTTGTCGCTTTGTTTAGAGTCAGGCAGTGCAGGATTTGCCAGCTCTCTGGCGAGGTGCCTTCCAGAAAAGGCACGCAGCTCCCAGAAAAATGCTCTGCAGAGGCAGTTTGACATTCCTGCAGCTGCAAGGGGAGAAAAGAAGTTAGTCTCTCTTGTCTGGTAACAAAGCAAAAATTGCTCCAAAGGGCAGAGGCTGTCCCCTTTAAGAGACTTAAGCTTGACCATCAGAAAAACAGGACCCAGTTGATGACATGAGAAAAAAGGCAGGCATTGGTGACTCAGGCACAAAATGTCTCTTGAGCTGTGTGGGAAGAGCTGTGTCTCCTGGCAGAAAAAGACATCAGTGTGCGTGAAAAAACCCTGCTGGTTTCACAAAGCAAAACAGGACTTCAAGAGAAGAGCAGTGGCAGACCCACCGATACTGCACCCATCAACCCCCTCCTCATCTGAGTGGGGAAGGCTCTCGGCCACTTTAAACACAAAGGCAGAAGTCTCTACTTCCATCCCAGCCATTTGATGGCCATGCTGCTGCCCGCTCCGGGGACTGAAGCTGGGGACTGGCCAGTGCCAGGGGTTCCTCTGGCAGGGCTGAGGGTTTTAGCCGTGCCCTCACCCCTGGCTTGCTTAAGGGCAAGGTTTTTGGGGCTGGAATGGCTGGGTGGTGTGCCCAGTGCCAGCCCACTGCTGGTGAACCGCACCAGCTTGGTGCACGCATCTGTGCACCACTAGGACACTAGGGCTTGTGCTGTTGGCCAGCCCACCCAGCCCCTGGACCGCAGATGGCTGATGGAAGAAGAAAACCCACCTGGAAAGCAACCTGGGGCAAGATGGGCTGGCTTTAGGTGACATTGCTCATGGTAGAAGGCATCAGGATGGCTACTATAAATACTACAGAGAGGAAAAAGGCCTTCAGAGCTAAACCAGACTTAAGCCATTTCTGAGCCATTATCAGGAAGAGGAGAGCTAGTCATGAATGTTTCCATCATAAATGCTTTGCAAGCACATGTTTTTTTCCTTTTGAAAATGCAAACGTTCTCATTTCCTTTGAAGTTTCTCCATATCAAGGTTGCCTTAAAAACTGAGTGCATCTTGATTTTTAATGTAGTTTGTCGGGGCTTTGTTTTTAAAGAAGAGAGAGGAGCTGCTTTTTAAAACTTGTTTTAAAAGTTTGAAAGTTTTAAGCCTTTTTTTTTTTCTCTTTTTTTTTTCACTTTTTCAGTGCTTCACAGGATGTTAAAAGAAGGCCAAGTTAACAAGTTGTTCACATTTTCACATGAAAAACAACTAGAACTTTCCATTGAGCTCATGCCAACTGCATTTATTTGTGAGCACAGATAATTAAACATAACCTGACATTATATACATATGTAATGAGAAGTTCTGATGTTAAGCTAAATGCAATGAGTTTGATTGCCTTTACAGGAACAGCCTAGACTTAAGCCCTTTTTCTTTTTTTTTTTAAATTAATGAAGCTGATGCTGAATTTCCTTTGTCTTTTGAGGAGACCACCTGGACAGAGGAGGCTGCCAAGTGCACCTTTTGCAGTGGTCCTGAAAAGCCAATCCCAACAGTGATGGATCTGAAGGCACAACCCCAGGAAAATGTGAGTGTACCCATACTGTGTGAGCATGCCTGTAACATCAGTTTCTTCCTGGGAAAAGAGACCACCCCATGGCAGCAGCAGAGAGGAAGGGTAAAGGGACATGGGCAGAACAGCTGGAGGGTAAGGAGGTCCCTGGTCCCTCCAGGATGCCCCATGCCAGCCCCACCGCTCCTGATGGGTGCTGGATCCCACAGCTCTTTTGCTGCAGGACATATAAGGAAAAGTTTGATGATATCATCCAAGATCTGATGAGCGAAGATGAAGCAGAGGAGGAAGAGCTGGACATCACTTCCCATGCTGAGCCTTCCGAAGGTGATATGAAGAACAGCATCAAGGAGAAACTGCTGCAGCAGTAAGGACCAAAGGAGACTGGGTCAAGGCCCTGGTGGGAGGAGGAAAGTCCCATCACAGGATCCTTTTATTCTGCTCCCAGGGAGTTTTTCTGGCGGGAACCTGCTTGTGGTGTTGTGGCACTGCTGCCCATGTGCATCAACGAGCGTTGAGGCATCCTCTTGTCAGTCCTATGATAGTACCACTGGTAGGTGGTATCACCTGCCCTGGCAGGACAAATGGGGCCATTAAATGTTGGACCAGGACGGTTCAGCGCTGCCAAGGCAATATTTGACAGAAGATCTTCACGCAGCTCATCTTCACTCTAGCATCCTTAGAAACACATTGGGTGGCTTGATGAGGAGCGGCTATTGCTGAGGGCTCAGCAGCCATCAGCTGCTCCATCTCAGCAGTTCTGGCATTAAAGGTTTGACATTCACAGATTAGGAAGCTCCCTAGACAGGGGGATAGAGCCGCATGCTTTCCCACATGGCAAAAGGTTTTCCCAAGTCAAACCCCAGGTAACTGTTCTCTCCCAAGAGACCCTGAAGGCATCTGACCCCATTCGGGGCCTCCTTCCTGTCACACAGCCCCTGCACACCTTCCCACCACAGCTGCTTCAGTACATACCACCCAGTAGCCTTGGTGGACGTGGATGTGGCTTCCCAACCTCCTCCTAGGCTGCTCAGCAGCAGAAGGGTCTAACTCCTGTTTCCGCCCGCCCCACCCCAGGGATGCATCTTTCCCAGGGCACACGACAGGTGGCTCTGGCTGGAGCTCACTGGCCTTGCCAAGGTGGGCAGAGACCAGACTGCATCACCTGAGTTATTCATGCTTTGATGCTGTTTTCCCATTGTCTCCTACCATTTTGGTTCTTTGGGGTCTGACTTGAAAGTGCCATCATATCTTCGTGGGAGCAACAGCCCACAATGAAATTGCAGCTGCAGAGATGCACTACAAGGTTTGAGTGCCACTCAGGTCTCCAGGTAGGACCTGGTTTGAGACCTTTGGGGAGGGTCTGTCTTCTGGCTCTGAAGGGGCCAGCAGCATACATGGCGTGAAGCGCTTGGTCCCACCAGCCATCCAAGCTGAGTTTTGACCTGAGAGACCAGAGTGACATTCAGGAGCATGACACACAAGTGGAGTCGGGCAGGGCACATAGTTACACGTGTGATGAGCTGTGTGGGTGGGATGTCCCAAGGGCTGGGACTCACCTCACCTCTGCAAGCCCATAACCAAGCCTTCCCCTGTCACCTGCAGCTCCTCTTGGCTGAAGGGCAGGGAAACAGGCATTTCTACTGCACGGCTCATGGATCTCCCATAGCTCTTCTTTGGCTGTAAAAGCCATCTGTGGTGATGATCTCATATGCAGGCATTTGTGGTGATGAATGGAGTTAAATCCAGTTGGTGGCCGGTCACGAGTGGTGTCCCACAGGGCTCGGTACTGGGGCCGGTTCTCTTTAACATCTTTATAAATGATCTGGACGAGGGGATCGAGTGCACCCTCAGTAAGTTCACAGATGACACCAAGTTGGGTGGGAGTGTCGACCTGCTGGAGGGTAGACAGGCCTTGCAGAGGGATCTGGACAGGCTGGATGGATGGGCTGAGACCAACGGGATGAGGTTCAACAAGGCCAAGTGCCGGGTCCTGCACTTGGGTCACAACAACCCCATGTAGCGCTACAGGCTTGGGGCAGAATGACTGGAGAGCTGCCTGGCAGAAAAAGACCTGGGGGTGTTGGTAGACAGCAGGCTGAACATGAGTCAGCAGTGTGCCCAGGTGGCCAGGAAGGCCAACAGCATCCTGGCCTGTATCAGGAACAGCGTGGTGAGTAGGACCCGAGAGGTGATCGTCCCCCTGTACTCGGCACTGGTGAGGCTTCACCTCGAGTACTGTGTCCAGTTTTGGGCCCCGTACCACAAAAAAGACATTGAGGTGCTGGAGCGGGTCCAGAGAAGGGCAACGAAGCTGGTGAGGGGTCTGGAGAGTAAGTCTTATGAGGAGAGGCTGAGGGAGCTGGCGTTGTTCAGTCTGGAGAAAAGGAGGCTGAGGGGAGACCTTATCTCTCTCTACAACGACCTGAAAGGAGGTTGTAGAGAGGCGGGGGTTGGTCTCTTCTCCCAAGTTACAGTTGACAGGACAAGAGGAAAGGGCCTCAAGTTGCACCAGGGGAGGTTCAGGTTGGATGTTAGGAAAAATTTTTTCACAGAAGGGGTTATGAAGCATTGGAATGGGCTGCCCAGGGAAGTGGTTGAGGCACCATCCCTGGAGATATTCAAAAGACGAGGTGACACAGTGCTCGGGGATATGGTTTAGTATTGGTTGATGGTGTGTGGGTTTGTTTGTGGGTTTTTTTTTTTTGTTTTGTTTGTTTGTTTGTTTTATGGTTGGACTAGCTGATCTTAAAGGTCCCTTCCAACCTAGGCGATTCTGTGATTCTGCAATTGGTTCAGGTGAATCCTAGAATCATAGAATGGTTAGAGTTGGAAGGGACCTTAAAGATCATTGAGTTCCAACCACCCTGCCATAGGCAGGGACACCTCCCACCAGACCAGGTTGCTCATCAGGTTGCAATCCTTATATAACATCCCATGATATTTGTTTTTCCCTTAGATTATGTGGGTAGTGTCATTAGCCAACAATTCAATTTTATTTTTAACTTCCCTTTTTTTGATCTTAGGTTGGATGAAGGAGCCTTTGAGAGCTACAGGGAAATACTTCAGCAGTATATGGCATTTGTTGCCTGTATGTACCTTTGCTAGTGAGATGCTGTCATTGCTGGGCTTGACCTGGAGCCAGAAGCACAGGGTAGCTTCAGCACACTTAGAGAAGAAGCAGATACTGCAGCCCTTCGTGTACTATAGTACCATAGGTGTCATAATCCTATTTATGAGTGGCCAGGGACATTTGTAGTTACTCAAAACACAGATCTGTATAATTGCCTGCCTACAAGGCCTATCATTTCCAAGCCATACATCCTCTGGTTGAAAGGAGTAGGAGATTGTATGGAATAGACTTGCTAGTTCTTATCTAGTCTATCCTTTGCTGTAAGTAATTCTCAGCTGCTCATGGGCTTGATGTTGCATTGTTTTAAGCAAGGAGACCCTTTACCTCTCTTAGGAGAGCCATCCTGCAGCATCACAGAGCCTATCTCATCCTAGTTAGGTCAGATTTTCCTTTCCACTTACTTCTTCTCAAACAAAGCAAAGACACAAAACCTCCTCAATCCCTCCCTCCATCCCCCCTCCTTTCCAAATAATCCATGACACAAGGCTTGGAGACACAGAGCTGCATCACCTTCTCCTCAACAACATCCTTCTAAAACATTTTTCAGCAACCAGAATCTCATTCAGACTCTCAAAACAAAATGAATACGCTGTCAGGCCAGAAACCGCCCCTTTCCAAAAACACCAACCAACATCAGCACCTACAGAAGACCTGCTGGAGCTGGACAGTGAGTTTGTTGCATCGCACTTAAAGGTGGGTGTAGCCTGTTGGGTCTCTTCTTGTTGCTTTTCAGGCAGGGACTGTACAGACCTGCATAGTGTTGGGTCTGCTCATACCCTGTGACAGTCCTGCTGTTCCAGTCAAGCATATTTAGATATCCCCTATGAGATATGGAGAAGATCCTGATTCAGCAAAACATTAAAATGATTATCGGTGGGTGTGCACTAAGTTGATGGGACATTCCAGCTTGTGGCTGTTTGTAGATGGACTTAATCAGGTGTTCATGGCTGTCGTGGAAAGCTGGGTCTGGTGTCCCTGCAGTTTTACTGGGATGGTGGCCATGTATAAAGGGGTTTTCTAATGGAGCATCCCATGCAACTTGAACGCTGAACAATGCTGGTCAGTGAACACCACTCCAGCTGAAGCCTTAGACCCTGGTCTACTCAATTCCATACCATTCATCCCTCTTACCCTCCAAATCAGGCTGCCTTATCCAAACTGCCCAGTAGGGTCAGATCCAGGCTCCTCAGCCAGGAATCACCTGGGGGAGTGCTCTCAGTCCCAGGCCAAGCCCTAGCCCAACAATTTAACAACACAGACAAAAGGTCCAGGCAGTCTTGAATGCATCAGTAGGGACGGCACCACTGTGCCCAGCAAGGGATGGGATATCCCAGGGTGTCCCCTCCACGCTAGCTGCCATGAGAAGCGGCTCCCCAGGGCCCGTTGTCCCTGCCCCAGTGACCCTGGCAAGGAAAGCCGAGGCTGGGGGCCTGTCCCATCAGCCAGGCACTGCCCCCCAAAGCATGGTTCCTCTCTTCCCTCCCCTGCCTCTCCTCTCCCTTCTCAAACCAGACAGTATTGCAGTTTCTGCAGGCGTGCAAGAAAATTACCTGTGATTTATCACACAATCAGTGATTTTGTTGGCTTTTTTATTTTCGACATAGAAGCGCGTTATACTGCTCTCCCCTCCTGAAATATAGGGGTAGCAAATCCTCCTGCCTGGGACCGTCTGTCTTTTTAGCCTCATAAAAAGCCTGAAAAATGAAAGCAGGGACAAAACCGTCGGCTTGTTGCTTCTTTTTTTTTTTTTTTTGTTCTCCTCCATCCCTTACAACCAGGAGGTAACTCAGTAACTCTTAGCTGTTCTGCGGAGCCAAAAACGTGCATCTTCAGGTTATAATAAACCAGCGCCGTGGTTATGGCTGGAGTCAGCCCCTTCACGTGGAGGGAATGCCTCCGCCTGGGAGCTGCTGCCGACAGGTCCCTCTGGTCCCCGTGACAAGCAAAACCCGAGCACGGTCCCTTTCTTCCCGTGAGAATTAGCAGCTGCTTTTAACGATGATGTTAAAAGGGAACAGCAAGGTCTCCCCATTCTTCCCTCCTCCCCAAGCCGCTCCCCGTTCTTCCCGGAGAAGCAGGCGGGAATGCTGCTTATTCCTATTAGAAAGCATTAAACTCGGCTCCCTTGTAATGCTGGGAGCTAAGCCCTTAGCAAAGAAATGTTTCTATTTCGCTTGTCAGTATGTCGCAGGATAAATTACTTGTGCGTCTGATGGAAAAGAGGGCTCTTGGCAAATTATGTCATCAGAGAGCAGCTAATAACATAAAATAAGAAGAGCTGAGCTCTGTACATGAAATGCGAAAACACAGAACTGAAGATGAGTTTTCCTCAGTTATTTAAAATGAGTTAATTAAAAAGTAAGCAAACAAACAAGGCTAGGTGGAAAGCGTAGAGTGTGACGGTGTGGCTGGTCGGTGCTCTGGGATTAGTACCGGTGTGGGGAGAGGGATGCCTGGGGCAGAGCATCCCTGTCCCCCGTGTCCGGGCAGGCATCCCTGCAACGGCCTCCCCCAGCCCCCTGCCTGCCTCTCACCTCCTCGGTTTTGCTCCTGCAGCACTGCCGTTCTCCTGAGCCCGTAAGACGACATTATCCTGATGGACAGACCTTTTTTCTCCTGTTCCCAGATGGAAGTGGTCAGGTTTAGTATCCAGCAGCAGTGACGCTTGGAGGTGGATGGGTGGGCAGCTGTGGGAATGCCCTGCCTTGGGGTAGGTCACCATGACCTTCCTCCCTTGGGGTAACCCACTGGAGCTGGCTACACAACTTGTGCCACCCTTGCAAGGAAACAAGGTCTACAGAGATGGTTGCCTTGGGGCTGGTTGTCTGAAGGGTGGGGGAGGCTTGGGTCACTTCTCCCCAGACACTGTCCCATGTGTTTTCTTCCAAAGCATGCTTTCTATGGGCTTTCTACAGGCTCATCTTTCCTTAACTGTTTCTCAGCTACCCGTCAGGCAATGTGGCCATTCTCATCACGTTCTCTGAAGAAGCCCTGTTCACCTACTGCATCCTGGAGGACAGCAGATACCCAGGGATCAGGGCTGCCTTTGGGAGCCACGGCCACGGGGTCTGCTTCCACCCTGATGGCCATCTCTGGTAAGTGCAAGCCCAGGGGTGACACCAGATCCCAGCTCAGCCCCCACCCACCCCGGTGGCACTCCAGGGCTTTAAGACATGCTGAAAGCATCTTCAATTTTTGTTTCAGTTTTATTTTTTTCTATGTGAAAGTGCATGAAAAAGAGGGAGGACTGTGCTGCAGCCCACCAGAAACGGTGGTGGTTGCTCAGGTTGTGCACCAAGATGCCGGGTGCAGGCAGCGTGCATGTTGCTAGGGCACTTAGGGATTGCCCCATCTCAGTTGCCAGTGACATCTGTCCAGAGATCCCAGCATGAGGACTGATTTTGGCCAAGGCTGGCCACACAGCTGTAGAGGTGGTTTGGCCCCATTATAGTAGAGGGGTGAGAGCACATCTTCCTTATCGTCTTCTCTTGGAGCCCCAGGAGGCTGGAAAAATGTGGGCTTGTTATCTGCACGAGAGGACAAACCTCAATAGCTGGAGTCAGTTAGCTTGAGGTCAAGATTGCTTTTGGTTTGCTTCTCATATCCAGTGAGCGTACCTTGGTAAAGAATGACTCAGGTGACCAATTTCTTCCAGTCTAATTTGTAATATGAGGTGACCGATGGCTTACAGTAAAAACTGCTGGCGTTCAAGCCATCAAATACTAATTTTTGACACCCCACCGCCAGACTCCAAAGTTTCCCTTCAGAAAGCTAGGAACTGGGGGAATCACTAAATCCCACCTCAATTTTACAAGTCGTCCTTGCGTTGAGACTAATTAATGGACATCTTAAATGTCTAACTGGCTATTACAAATCATTTTAAATAGCTTTTGCAATAATGCTTCCATCAGACTCCTGCAGTCCTACCGTTCGCCTGCAGACACGCTGGTCTTTCATCCATCATGCCGCAGCCAGGTTTTTACAGCTCGTCACCGAAGCGACTGCTGGCAGCTCTAAACCATCGCCGACCCCGCCGTGGGGCTCTCCTGGCCCCGCTGGACCACATGCTCCCCGTCGGCATTAGCCACGAGCCGGCTGCCGGCTTGCCACCGGGCTGGGGTGGGCTGCTACGACCCTTCCAGCCTCTCCCGGCAGCCATAAATTAAGGGCAATGTTAAGTGACCACTCTGATATTTATAAAAAGAACGTGATGAGAGGAGAGCAGAAAACTGACAGCCTGTGGGTAGGTCGCCTGTCCCGCATATGGGCCGGTTCAGGCGTGCCTGCGGCTGGCACTGTAGCACATCACAGCTGCAAAGTTAGATTTGTTTATTTTTCCTGGCTTTTTTTTTCTTTTTTTTTTTTTTTTTTTTTTTTTTTTTTCTGAGCTGCAACAAGAGATAATGCTGGGGGAGGCTGAGCTGCTCTTGCAGCCCAGTGAGAATCAACTTCTTCACCATTCTGTGATTCACACTTAGGCAGGAAAAACTCAGCGTAACACACGCTGTGAATGATAAAAACTCCCCATGAGCTATGGCTGCGGGGATGCTCCAGCACCCAGAGTCACCTACCCAGGCTGCCTGGGGATGGGGAGTATTGACTCGTGTCTGTATGCTGTAAATATGGGCTGTTTCCCCTCACACGCTGCATTTCTCTCTCCTTTGCAGTTTGGCCAGGCCATTTCCTGCACCCAGCCACACACACGGCCACACACACGCGCGCGCACACAGAGGACCAGCTTATAGCGTAAAGATTGCCAGAGCAAAAGAAATTTCCATATCCGGGGACTTTCAGAAGATGTAGACATGCAACAGGAAGAGGAAGACTCACACACACACAAAGCCCATGCTCTGCCCAAGGATTTTCTCTGCCCTTCAAGGGGACTTACTGCTCTCCCAGGGGCCAGCCAATTTCTGTAGTGTGCTTTTACTGTTGGACAAAAACTATTACCAAAAAACAGTCCCTGACCTGATGCATCAGGTCCCAGCAGTGACTCTTGCAAAAATCATAGGCTGGTTAGAGTTGGAAGGGACCTTGAAAATCATCGAGTTCCAGCCCCCCCTGCCATGGGCAGGGACACCTCCCACTACACTAGCTTGCTCAAAGCCCCATCCAGCCTGGTCTTGAACACTTCCAGGGATGGGGCATCCACAGCTTCTCTGGGCAACCTGTTCCAGTGCCTCACCACCCTCACAGTAAAGAATTTCTTGCTGATATCTAATCTAAATCTCCCCTCTTTCAATTTAAAACCATTACCCCTCGTCCTATCACAACCTTCCCTGATAAAGAATCCCTCTTAAAATAAGAAGTTTAGTCCAACTGCAGATAAAAGATGGCATTTGGGACCAGGAAGTTGTTGGTTCTGGATTCATCCAGCTTTGCGTTTGTCCCCAGGGCCTCCCTGAACCCCTGCACTGGGATCTGCTTGGACCAGGAAAGGGCCCGTCAGAAGTGCTGGAGTTGGCATGACTTCAGCCACCACACTCACAGCCCTCCTTTCCAGTCCATCATCATGAAACTGAACGGCTACATCACCATCAAAATCCTGGCTCAGGATCAAATTGATTTATCGTTCACCAGCCACAGCGATTGCATCCATTTCAACATGGGGTCCCAGCTGAAGGTGAGCACTTGCTGTGGTGGCCCTGCCCAGCCAGCTCCTGCCTGCCAGCCCTTTGGAGAGCAGGAGCCGGGAAACCATCCAGTGGAGATAAGCTTGGGGTTGCTGCTGTGACTGGTCACAGATTTTCAGGTGGAAAAATCACCGTTTCATTCAAAAGCAAATTTCCTGCCTGTGTGAATCTTAATGAAATTGCCTTTCAGGAAAGCATTTAGATAAGATTGAAATGCTGTCGCTGAAGGGTAAGAACAGCACGTCTGGCAAATTCATTTTGAAACACTATTTCTTTTCAAAACATTTATATTAAATGTCAATACAAACACAAAGCTCCAGATTTTATCTAAACAGCATTTCACTTAACATGGAACAAGCAGCTGGGGAGAGGAGCAACAAAATCCCTTGATATTTGTTCCCACCTCTGACCCTTCCCTGGAGGTGGATATGCTATTCTGGCCAGGGCTCAGCCCAGTTCAGTGCCAGTGTGACTGTCCCAACCTACTGGTGGGCATCCCTATCCTCCACTGGATGCAAACACAACTGGTTGGCTTTGAAATGCAGGTGACACATCGCCAGGAGTGAAGGATTTGAGTTGTATTCCCTGGTGCCAACACAAACCAAACGTTGACAGCCTTCAGAGCGATAGCCTGTATGTGGCCACAGATATATTGCTAATGGAAGCAAGCAACTGGAGAACCTATTCAGAACGGTGGCAACAACCCATGGACAGTTTGTGAGGCCATAAAGCACTAGCACCTGCTTTTCCATCCT
>KZ506394.1:217384-228848 GCA_002844005.1 Limosa lapponica baueri
TCCAACAAAAAAAAAAAAAAGCATAAGTTCTTGATTAGAAGCCTATGAGCTAGTCACTGTGAAAGTCACTTCTCCCCACTGTGTACTTCAGTTACAAGAACCCTCTGCTCCATACCACTTTAAAGAAAATTGTGTGGAATCATGACTTTTACATTAAGCAGTGTCCCTTTGTCTCTAAATCCCAAATTAAATATTAAATCTATGCGCAGACAGTTTGGCTAGAACACAGTAAAACTCCTATTAGCCATGTTATTTTTCTTCTACAACTCAACCCAAATATAAAAGCCCTACTGACCTATGCCACACTACATTAAGAATTGAACAGAATGTACATCTTTTCAACACCAACACCCAATATATAAAAAAAAAGGAATTTCCATTACTTACCACTACCATCCGCAAAGCACTGGCTGGCACAAAAATTTATTCAATTAAATAAAGATCGAGAACAAAGTTGTGTGTCAGCCAGGACAAGACACCAAAAGGATGTATTTGCCCTTTAACCTCCAGTCAACTAGAAACTACTCAACAGGGAGGAGGTTTCATTGATGTTCAAATGCAAAAGGTGAAATGGTTAGTATAAGAATTACTTGCTTCAGAGTGAAAACAGCAGAATATTAGATGGCAGGAAAGAGAAGCTATTTCTCCAGCTTTCCCTTCTGGAATGGAAGAAGAGAAACTTGACATGCTTCCAATTAGTTTTCCTATTATCCTTATAAACTTGACACGTACATGCCTGTTCACTTTTGTTTTGAGAGGGTTTTTTCTGCATTTTACAAAGGAACCATAGTAGAATTTTAAAAATCATGACCATGGCCACTACTCTCTATATTCCATTCCTACAACAGACATGGTTGCTACATAGAACTATTCAGCAATACTGCTTGTTGAACTTGCAACAGAAGAAATCCTTTCCTAAGCAAAACCTCACAGAAAGGTCTAGGAAATCTTAATTTGTTCTAGGCAAGTCAACTAAGTATTTTTAAATTCACCTGTTAAACAGCAGTAACAAAAGATATTCCTTTAAAGGAGAGTCAGAAAAGGGGGAAGACAGCTCTGTGCAACAGAAATGTAGATTCCTTAGCTGTTCTTAAAAAAGACTGGATAAATAAGTTAGGTCAGCAGCAAAAAGCAGTCAAATGCATTTCATACAAAGATAAAGAATGTGTTAGATACATCTTTAATTACCCTTATAAGAAAATGGTTTGGGTTTTTTTCAGAGAAGACAAGAACAAAGCAAGAGATTAGAACAAGCACACAGGTCATTGCAAATGAACATAAAATAAACCCAGAACTTTTGCTGACACTTTAAGGGAGGACAATCCCATCCCATTCTGTAGCCAGCAACTGTTTAGTACCTCTAGTTTTCTTAAGGTCCAGGGAAATTTCCTTAATGGTGAAATCAGTGTGGAAAGGAGCAATTTGTTCACGAAGAATCAAAAGGTGCTTTATTAAGAAAAGCTGTCCATCAACCTGGGTCTACAGCACAACAAGAGAAAGAACATGCATTACATGTAAAAAAAAAACCAACCAACAATTAAATGAAGAGCAAAGTTTCAACACCTCCACTTCTAATAGTTACTTCCTATAACAAAAATAACACTATTAATTTTACTAACAAGCTTTTTCCATTAGTCTCTACTGCCATTAACTACACCCTCAGATCTACAAATCCCATTTCTGTGCTGTTTCTAACACATTGTTCTGCAGAAGCAGGCTTTATTCACACTTCTTAGTTAGAAGAATTAGGTTACACAGCTATATTACTGAATGTCCACATTAGGAACAGGTATCCCATTATTTGAAAGATACAAACTTACTCTTCATAAAAGCCAGGAATTATTTCACTTAATTCATATAACTTACAGTTGAAAAACATGAGGTTCTAAAAACGTTTTAATCATTATGATGATTAAAAAAAAGCCAAAGACAGATAATCAAGGTTATTGTAACAACATTAACTGCTATTACGCAAAGGTCTTACAAGGCATTTTTCTCATGTCATTAAACACAAAGCTTAGTTAATTTCTAAACAGTACAGCAAAGATACAAAGAATAAAACAAGGCCAAGTTCACACCACTGAGACAATCAGTTTTGCACTGCTTGTTATTTCAGCTGTGTGCTTTATACTGTGTGCTGCTTTTAATCTTTGAAGTTCATGGCTCCTTGAGGTAAATGGAGGAGGGACTCAAGAATTCAAATTTGCTTTTGCAAGCTGGAACTTTCCTTGATATAATGTTAAATAAAACAGTAAAGAAGAAATTAGATTTAAATCTGCAGTTTTAACAAATAGAAAAGTTTACTAAAAATAAGTGGTGGAAGTTTCTTGTTATTTTTTTTATTCTTACATGCAGATTTCACCAGATAATGTTAAATTAACACGCATCAAGAACAAAGCGGTACAGATACCAGTCCTGGGCTAACCTATCTCGGGCTCACTGCAGGATCGGTTTTGTTCTCTGCAATACTTCAATGCTGACCCAATATACAGTGCTGGAATGGATAATTAACTGTAGAACTCTGAATCATTTACATACGAAATAGTTACGTGCTCAAACTAGAAGGAAAGGCAGTCTGAATTTCTTTTTAAAGATACTACGTTTAACAGATATTTTTCAAAGGACACTCAAAAGAAATACTTCAAAACAGTTCTTCATTTCCCATAGCAACTGGAACCTTTTTCATTACTCAGTGTCTACTGCTTCTACAAGCCCAACAATTTTAGCCTACTAAGACTTTTCTTCTATTTTTTTTTTTTTAAATTCACGTCCTGACTGTCAGAAATTAGAACATTACTACAGCATTTATATTAAAGGAACCGTGACGGGACACTTAAGGTTAAAATGACTTGATGAAACTGCATTGAATTCTGAGCAATGCATCAGATCCAACCTTTTGATTACAGACAGTTCTGAGCAGAGAATACTTAACAAATCTTCCCACTGAATTTAACACTTGGGCAGATTTTTGAAAATTCAAACTGGAGGCAGAGAAAAAGAGAATAGAGTAACAGACAATGAAAACAAGTACAGGGAGCAGAGACTTAGCAGAATTTTTCTTTAGGTATCACTTGATTGAATTCCCATGAGTTAGAGCAGCCTGTAAACACGATTGCTATGATTTGTATTGCACCTTTCCAGACAGGCCAGCATGTGAATCATTATCCGGGCTTTACGATACATTAACCATAACTAAAAGCTGGCAAATCCATCCGGTCTCTGGGGGCAAAGGAACATGCTTTCACTGAGATTCCAACAGAATTCTGAACAACTGCTTCACAGCCTTAGATGTACATAGGGGAAAAAACAAAAAAAAAAAATCATACCCAAAGCACAGATTCTGACCTTGTTTTTGCTGATAGAATCAGCAGCTCCCAGCAGCGAGTGGATGCAGGCAGATAAGGCCTCTTGCGATAATCCCTGAAACACTGCCCTCTGCAGGGATGAGGAAATAAAACAAACAAACAAACAAAAAGGTGTTAGTGAAGCTTAAGCAGGATTTAAGAGTTGCGGCTTGTGAAGGATGTGCTTACCAGCACATAAAACTCTGCATTTGTTAGCTACAAACACGTCGCCTAAGTGCAATAAGACAGGATGAAGCATTTGTATATAAAAGCTACAGCACTTAGTTAGACCGGAGGCAGGATGATTATCCCCTGCTCGCCCTCCAGCTCCGAATCTGCACCCAGGCAGTGACAGGGTCAGTGACACCTAATGGCATGAATGATGCTTACCGGGTAACCTGACCAGACCCTTCACGTGTCAGGGTAACTATCCGTGTGTGCAATTTATGCTTGCAACAGGCGTGAGATCATTCCAGCGAGCTTAACCTCAAGCAGCCTCACGTTTGGGCCAGGTTAGTAAACAAACATGACAGCTGCCATGGGGTAACTCAGGTGACACGGAGTAACTCATTAAGCTGCAGCAATTAGATCATACGGCTGAGCTAGCCACAGGAACACAGCTCGCCTCCACCAGCGCTCCAACAAGGTAGTAGATAACAGCCCTGATTGCCCCAAGGCTTGCCAGTGACACTTCATGTCTTCTCCTATCTACAGGGTGCCAGTGAGGCACACCAGCTCTGCTACTTGGGTCACCATCCCTGGAGGTATTTAAAATATGTGTAGATGTAGCGCTGAGGGACATGGTTTAGTGGTAACTCGGCAGTGCTAGGTAAACAGTTGGACTTGATGATCTTCAAGGTCCCTTCCAACCAAAACGATTCTATGATTCTATGCTAGAATATCTCAGTGAAAAAATAAATAAATCACTGTGCAGATACACTATAAATGAGCCTTGCAAACAACCTTGCAACAACGACCTCATCTCCAAAGGTCTAGCTGAAAACAAGGGCAAATACTCATTTATCTTTAATGAGATTGACATATTAAGCAATAAAGTATTAATATTATCCAGCTTCTTTTTAAGCAAATAGCATCTTGGTAGCAGTTTCACATAACACCTATATTTATTTTGAATTGCATTAAATGTATCTAATAAAGATACAACACATACAGAAAAGCAAAAATGTTTCTAAGAGGCTTATTAGCCTTCTATACTATTGGGTGACAGGCATAAATCCGATTCTAAAGGGCAAGTCTCAAAATATTTGTGAAGTAAACACCGCTTTTGTTTCTATTAGACATGAAGATTTGCGCTGTCTTAAACTTTGGAAACGTCTCCTACATTTTGGAAGGTGAGAAGATGTGCCACAAAAAATTTCCCAGAACATTTCCAAAACGTAGAAGTAGTAATCATCATTTTCAAGACCAAAAACATCACCTTGTCTGACGTCCTGCAAAGCACGTAGCAAGAAACACATTCACCCAGTAATTTCAGCAAGAAGATGGTTCTCTATAACTGACCCAGAACTTTCTATTCTACCTTGTCCTATTCATTCCTCAACTTTGATGTGATAAGTATCTTGAGCATCACACACTGAAGTATTTCTGTAACAGCAGAAGCAATAGATGTACAAACCAGAACCCTTCTAATTCTACCAATAAAAAATTATCTTGGAAATGATGACCTAAATTTGCCAATTCACTTGTTTTACATAAAGATAGCATTAAAAAAGACTAAGAGATAACAGAGGCCGGTAATTGCCCATCCCTAATTTACATCAAAATATTTAGACATGGTGCTACATGCTTCATAACTTCACTTAAAAAAATTAGATAAAGAAATTTTTGCATACGTCTATACATCTGTACAGCTTGGAGAGACACACTAGAGTCCTTCTGACAGTAGGATACCACATTCCATGCAGATCTGCTGGTGAAATCGTCGTCTGGTGCCTGGGATTGAGGGATCCTGCTGAACCTGTTTAAAAGTAAAATACACACATGAAAAACTTGCCCATCTGTCCTTTCAACTGAAGGAGACTGCGATATCGACTGCACTTTATACTGCCTTCACAGTAGTAAGACATACTTTATTGCACCCAAACAGGTTAGGATTTTTTTCTTTTCTAAGCAGGTCAGTACTAGATTTCTGATGTGTAGAGAGAATGTGGCTGTAAAAGACATGAATTTGCTTTCTGGGATGGCCCAGCTCAATGCCTTTTCAGTAAAAGGTTTTTTAGTTTTACAGGCATGCCACCCCCCTCTACTTAGCTCAACAACTGAAATGATCAAACAATTACTGGGGGAAAAAAAAAGCATAGGAGAAAAAAGAAAATAAACCAAACAGTTAGTGATCATGGAACTGCAGGAGATGCTCAGAAACAAAAAGAAAAAAACAACAAACATTCCATCAATTTTACTCCTTCATGCTTTCCTTTCTGCTGGGGATAATCCTACATGGATTAAACAGCTGCAGAGAGTGCAGGGTTTAAACATCATGTTAATAACTGCAAAAATAATGGCAAAACCAATTTTATCATGAGGAGGCTGTAAACACAAAAAAGTGCTCCTCCTGGGAAACATTTGTAATAATGCTGTATGCTCAAAATGGATTTTCACAAAACCTGACAAACAGAAGCCTTGTATTTTCATTTTGTCCTTAAATCCTGGGAAACAGCTGAGTCAATAGCATCAGCACTATTCCAATTAGCAACCCTTCAAAAAAGTAAAATTTTTAGTTTTACCTAATAATGGAATAAGCACTTGTGAAGCATTTATGTGATCAGCACTCGAATAAATAAATAAATAAATAAAAATAATTCAGCAATATCTATCTATTTTTTGCAACAAGAAATTTATTGTCACAGTAATTAGAAAGCAAGACCTTAGTTGTCAGTTTGAGATTCCTAGGCTATTTGTTAGTCACTTCAGCTACTCCTGCAGGCACTGAAATGGGAGAGGCACCTTTGAAGGGCAAATAATCCCAATTATCTCAGACACTTATCTTCAAATTACACCACATAGGTTCCTTCCGTCTCCTGAATGTAAGTGGGCTCTAAAGGACTTGCGAATGCCACACACCTGGCTTGAAGCAAGATGAACTCCACTCCACCAGAAAGAACCTTGCAGGCCTTGCAAGCCAAAAGCAAGAAACTACCAGGTAATCAAAAAGAATATGAGAAACGACTGAAAAAGAGCTGAGAAAGGTGCTGCTGAGAAAAACAGCACTGTACCTTTCTGAACAATGAGAAAATAAAGGGATAAACTCTTAATGGATAAACTCTTAATGGACCTTGGACAAAAGGGTTGTAATACTCAAAAAGAGCCACGTTTCATGGAATTTGCTTCCAGTTCACTGTAATTTACAGGCATATGGGTCACATATTTAATAAGTCAAGGACTATATTCTGAATTATTGCAAACAGCTAAAATTACTAACTGGTTTCAGTAAGTGGAAACACTTCAAAGTGTCACCTTCCCACGTAAAGGCACACACAAAGACATTCCTAGATGCTCAAAGCATTCATTTAAGAGACATCCCTGACGCACCAAACCACCCTTCTCATCTCAGCACAGCTAACAAACAGAAGCATCCTTAAGTATATATCGTGATGGTAGGGCTGCTTTGCAGTAGAGAATACAGAAGCTCAATTTTATACAAAGTACAATAGATGCTGTCAGCTGCAAAAGCAGTTGCTTCACAGAATAGACTGCACTGAAGCACAAAGAAATGCAACCAAAAGAACAAGATTAAGTTGTTTCTCATTAAAAAAAAAAAAGTTATTAAGAACCCTGAGACAAAGTTCACATCTCAAAATCTCTTATGAATTCCTCTAGGAACATAACCGTTTAAGATACATGCAAGTTTCTCACTGATGGTTCAAGCTAATGCTCATTCTCTGTGAGCTTTATGCATTAATTTGACAACAGAAGATATATTTCATACCAGATTTAACTAAGCTGCAGGACTCAGGATCTTCTAGCCGGACATCTGAAAATGAAGCTTCAGATGGTAGCTTCTTCTGATCCTCTTTTAAACTCTGTGCAATTTGCTGCAGAGAAAGATATACCACAAACTTTATACTTTTTTCCTCCTTAATTTAAGCAGCATTACACTGCTTTGATTACAATAGATAAAAGCATACTATGTGCAGAAGGAGTCAGCTACAGTGAGCTCCCCAGAGTTTCAAAGACAGGTGTTCCCAAAACAGTAGCAGAAACATTTCAATATCAATTTAAGTTTCACAAGTGTTACACAGAACTGTGGAAAGCACTGTTCCTTCCATTTTGCTGGTGTTTTTACTGATCTCTAAATAACAAGCAGTGAAGCCGCCTAGAAAGAGAAGCTCAAAATGGGAGAACCCAATTCAACACTGACTTGGATTTCAAACAGGTAACTCCTGTGATGGCTTTATTCCTACCAATGACATGTGCAGATGGCCCGAAAGTCCTCTCTACTTTATTCCCTGCAGGAGTTCAACAAAAAGCCTTCCCCTAACATTACTCAACACTTCCACTTTTCAACCCTGTTCACTACTTGGTCTGCTTCAAAGCAACAAGAGGTTGCAAGAATGGGCAAAGAGCTGCATTAATATTTGAGCAGAACAGCACAAGAAATATTTCTGCCCTGTGCTTTTAACATTTTAATAATTCATTCAGAAGGTCTCTCTAAATAGCAAGGTTTTGAGGTTTAAAAGCAACCAAAGAGCAAAATGAATCTCAAACCAGGCAAAAACTGGAGTCTTATGAGGACATACGAAGAGCAGCATAATTTCTCGATTTAGAATGAACTGGAAAACTTTCTTCTTCTTCCTAACTGAATGGCCATAGGACCCTAGTTAGAAAATAAGGCCTTCTGTAGACTAAGTACCTGCATTGCATGACTACAGAAGTTATACCTAACATTAAAAACTTCTCACAATCATTTTTTTTTTATCCAGTTCTATTTACACAATTTTAGCAAAAAAAAAACCCTGAACCAACCAAAGAAACCTGCACTCCTAACACTTTTACTGATAAAACTTCTGATCACGAGTTGTTCTGAATGGATGGATCTCAGTTAGCTACATTTTGCGTGCTGGGCTTCTCAATTACTATTTTTTGCTTTTTTTTTTTCAAAAGCTTATTAGTCCTTAAACTTTCAGTATAAGGGGCAGGTATTCTACAACCTCACTAGCTTCAGGATTTGTAAATGCTTTCCTAAAAACCTATGAATGTCCTTTATAATCGCCAAAGCATAAACGGTAACATCATAAAAGTTTAGATATGTATAAAAACAAAATTATAGCAACATGAGTTCAGTACTAAGAAGTTTCTCAGTTTGTCTGTTTACAGGCAAAAATTGAACACGATAAGGTACAGTTACATGATGTCAACCTCTTCCAGCCCACAGAAGCTACACAGCTTCTTAATTTTATATAAGTAATGCTCTGAATCTAAAGTTAAAGAACAGCTTCTCTACCAACTGGTCAGGTGCAAATAAGTCCCACAATTTTCTAAGCACCAGCAGCTGCTCTGGTAGATCGAAAGAAAGCAGAACAGTGCAATAAAATATGCATCTTGCCAGTTCATGTCAGAGTTGCTCTTCTTAGTCAACTCAATCCTTTGACAGTTTGGGCCTCTCATTATAAAGTGAATGGCAACACTTATTTGGGGGGGAGGATCTTTATTATGCTTAATCCTCTCCATGAAATGCTACCTTTCAGTTGCATACCAAATGTAGTCTTTCATTAAACACTCTTTTATTAATGCAAGTAGTTTCATTCTGAAATCTTTCATAAATATAGTATTAAGCTTTTGAAGTAAGTAAAGTTAGTTTGATTAGGGCCACAAAGATGATTAGAGGCCTAGAACTTCCCTCTTACAAGGAAAGGCTGAGGGACTTGGGTCTTTTTAGTCTGGAGAAGAGAAGGGTGAGGGGGGATCTGATCAACGCCTATAAATACTTAAAGCATGGGTCAAGAGGATGGGGCCAGTCTTTTTTCAGTGGTGGGACAGGACAAGAGGAAATGGGCACAAACTTGAACATAAGAAGTTCCATCTAAACACGAGGAGGAACTCCTTCACTTCGAGGGTGGCAGAGCACTGGAACAGGCTGCCCAGAGAGGTGGTGGAGTTTCCCTCTCTGGAGACATTCAAAATCCACCTGGACATGTCCCTGTGCAACTTGCTCTAGGTGGACCTGCTCTGGCAGGGGGATTGGACTAGATGATCTCCAGAGGTCCATTCCAACCCCATGTCATTCTGTGATTCCTTTCAACAGGAACATAGACTCAAAGGCCTTGGAATGACTACAAAAAACGGCTCATGCTGTCAAGAACTTGACAAAGGTGACTGGAAACTATTGCTGATATGTTAAATTATCTAAAGGTACAAGCAAGTCTGCCCTCACACTGTCTGAGCAGAGAATACATGCATGCATAACAAACACCAGTTTTGGTGTTGGTTTTTGTTTTCAGTAATTCTGAAAACAAACCTGCAGCTAACTGTGCCTGTCTAAAGCTCTTCAACTCCAGCTTAACTAGAAAATACCTACTACTTATGAAAGCAAAGAAAAATTTACTGTTACGAGAGAAAACTTAGAAACTTCAAGTTTAGGTAAAACCGCTAACTGTGAGAACTGTCAATTTTACGGAGTTTGACATAAAGTGTTCTCTGACATCAAGTTTAGGGCCATAATTTAATCAGTAGGTGCCAATTCGATAGTGCCAGTAATATTAAATCCACCTAAGAACTGGAAAACCCCATCTGAAAAGCACTACACTGCACAACTGCATTTAAACAGACAACCAAGCAAGGACAATAAAAAAAGCTGATGCTGTACCTCCATCATTTCCAACTTGTCAGGATATGCAAGGTCGCCTGGAGCTGGCTTGTAGCCTGTGATATCAGTCTGAATGTAAATATGCGTCCTATAGACAAGACGCTCTTGTACATCTTCTAACATCTGCTTGACACCAGCTGCAAACGCACCCAGTTGTTCAGCTGACAAAGGGAAAAAAAAAAACCTGTTAATTTAATGACAAAACAAGCTTACAGACACAAAACTTTAAAGTTCCGCATATAGAACTGTCACAAAACTGACTTGCTGCAGATGAAGTCAGACTATTTTTGGAACAGCAGCACACAGACAAATGTATGACAAACAAGGAACTACTGGACTCCACATTGCAGTTGTTTCAGCTCCCCAATTTTTCATTAGATTGTGGAAATGCAATCTCACACTGCTAAATTAAGACGCTATGTTAGAATGACGCATTCTAATTATTTGAGACCTGGATACGTTGAGTGGCATTTCTTCCTGGACACCAAACCAATGTGCTTTGGTTCTATCACAGCCAAGGCCTGCAGTGTGACTGTTGGGAGTTGACAAGGTAACTCATCTACCTGCCTACCAGAAGATGACCCAAAGCAGCTCATGTCCAACTTAAGAACTATTGTATCAGCCTGAGTTTAAGCAGTAGAAAGTCACTTCTTAAGATGAGCCGAAAGATTTTGTGAGCAATTTTTTCCTCGTTCCCAACACTGTTACAATTTTTTTGCCTACGCAATTTAATAATTTTAACAGTTAAACAGTAAAAAACAGCCAGGTTCCTTCTACGAATTACCATTGTTCTGTACGTGATCTTCAAGCATCTCATTTTTGAGAATCCCGCAGAGTTCAGAAAGCGTCTCTAAGTGAATGACGTGGATGATCATTGGCCTCAGGACGTCATACAATGAAAGACACAACTTCTCCAAGAGTTCACTACGAAGGAAAAATAAAACAAAGTGAAACACCTTCAGGATCCCATAATAACAAACAAAATTTTATCACAGACACTGATTATTTATGGCAAAGATTTTTATAAGGAGGGTGAGAAAGCAATGCAACATGGTATCACAGAAGACTTAAGAAAAGACTGTTTAAACCATGAACCCCTGATTTCCTACAAAGTCTTCTAAGAGATGTAGGATGCCGATGGATTAAAATGGTGGTACAGTTTGAGTTCATTTTAAAATTAAAAATAAAATAAATAATTAAAAAAACCCCAACAAACAGCTCAATCTGTCACAAAAGGAAAATATTGCCAACTGGTTTACCTGGCTTCTGTGCAATTAAATGCTCCTGCTGAGAATCA
>KZ506395.1:16773-28923 GCA_002844005.1 Limosa lapponica baueri
GTTTTGCTTATAAATGTAAAGCCATCACTTTGTTCTTCAGCATATCGTAGAAATAGCTATGCTACAAACCAGCAAAGCTTTATCAGCTTTTCATCTGATGAGATTTCATGGGTTTTTATTTAAAATACTGAAAAATCTTGCTTTTCACAAAGAAAACCTTGCTTTGAAGAGCTTCCTTGAAACTAGTAAACAAGATAAGGAGAAATTGGTCAATCTTTCGGGAGGCTGTTGAATTAAATGCACAAAATTCCAAGAACTCAGATTTGGTGAAGTGAGAGAATGTGATTTGTTATTTATACCACAACACGTTGTAACTGCAGTCTACAAAAGCCTCAGCTGAGGGATACCGTTGCTGAGGAATGGGGAGAAGACAATAGGGGTTTGTTCTTCACCAAGGATAACTATTTCTTTCTTGTTAAACCACTGGAGATTCTGGATCTGCCACTGATGAAATGATAACTAGTGTGCTTTTGCAGCCCATTCTCCATCTCTTCAAGGTTTTTAAGAGCTCAGACCTTCCTGTTCTTCAGTTTACAGATAATTTTGCAATTCTTTATGAAAGTTCTTACCAGTGTGAGAAAAGAGAGGGATCTTCTGAGCCTACTACTAAGTAGGAAAAAATTTCACCTTTTCATTACCAATAGCTGAAAACTCTTCAATTTTTAATATCAGATTTCAGTTTTTCAAGTCCTTGTTTCAACAAGTTTTGACATCTGTTACATTTATTTGTCATGAGTCATTGTTTTCAAAAGGAGAGTGATATCTAGCATTTGCCAAAAAGTCACCAATGTAAATATCGGTAATTGCTTCTTACAGTTCTGGAAGAGTTTTCAACTCCAGTGAAGTTAAGGTCACCAGAAGACACCCGTGACAATATTTTAACAAGGGTGCTGTGAGTCAAATTGGTGTGTACCAAAGTAGACACATTGGGCTAATGGCTGGTAGGTTGCATCCACAATATGGGATCAGTATGTCAGTGCTTACTTTTCCAAGTCAAACAACGAATGGTTCAATATAGAAAAATATAATAATCTTAATGTGTAAAGTCACTTGCAAAAAATAATGTAAGCAATTTAGAGGTGACGTTAGAAAGCACTCCACTGTTAAATCTCCTGACTGTCAGCTGATAAGCCCTTTCAACACCTTTCATGCCCTTTTCGAATTTTACTGTGGCAAGATCAGGAATAGAAAACAATCTTCATGGAGCTTATTATTAAAGATTTTATTTCAAAATAAGCAATACGTAAGACTTCTAAAGTTACTTAGTGGTAAAATAATATGTCATAACTGACAGACTGGTATCAGTTATGCAATGCAGATGTCATGGACAATATATTTTAGAGGCAGTGAAAATGCAAAAGAAGATAAATGTGTTACAAAAATGAATACTTAATAAGAACTTTTGTGGTTCTTCTGTTTTGGTTTGCAAGACAGTTTCTACATTCTTGTTTTCGGAATGATCAACCACGAATATATAATAACCCAGATTAATTTAGCAAAGGCAAAAAAAATAGATTTTCTTGCTTCAAGCTATACGTGGTATTAGTCATGTGGTTAACTGTTGACAGCATGATGAGGTATGAATTAATACTCATTTGTTCTGTATTCAGGGTCTTGTTTCAATTACAGAAGTTTATTACATAATGATACTTAAAAAAAAGTATTTTACATGGTTAGTTGACAAGGCTCTGGCATTTCTGTTTACCCATGCAAAACAGTATATAATTCAATGTTGGAAAGCATATCCAAGACAACAAATGCAGTGTTCTGCACTCTTAAAGACATTAGTCACCTTCTTCAGCCTGCTGTGTAATTAGCAAAGGACAGACATATATGTTGGTAGTTGCATTGATAAACTTGATGGCAATGTATGAAATAATTATAGTTCTTATAAAAAATAATAGAGATACAGCAGCTTTGTAAAGTTAAAGATTTTTTCTGTGATAAGAGCTGAATATGTAAGGGGTGGAAAGAACAAAGGTTGCTAGGGCATAGGTGAACAATTAAGAGTGTCATTCTTTTCAGCTTTCATTAAACTATTGTTTTACATTTCTCTTGGGTATACAAATGTCCTTCAGACATTTCAGTGGCTGCTAAAATGTACCATTTCATATTAAGGTGAGTATCAGTTCTTATCATAGATGGGGTTTGGGAGGGGAAATGTTAAAATGGATGTTCTGGCATCTAGAACTGGGTTCTGTGTCTGCCTCCATTATGGAGCCTGTGGGACTAGTAATTATCACTGAGCCCCTCAGTCTGATTTTTATCTGCAACAAGGTAGCTTAAGAAGTAAATGATCTTAATATGGTCTATGTTATGTGCAATTTATCATGTTGCACTGTAATCTATCATGGATTTTTGCACCATATTACCGAATACGTATGTAGGCTGGCATGTAGTATACAATTGTAAGGTGTTCATGTTTCTACTCATGAAAAAAAATAGGTACAAAAGTGTACAGCACTATTGCTCTGCATGGAAAAAAATAGGTTTTTTTACCATCAATGTGAAAATAATGCAGTGTTTTCATCATCCAAAGAGGAATTAGATAAAGGCTCAGAAAGTAAAACCACTACTTGGTTAGTCACAGTGCTTAAAAATTAACATACCTCATAATAGCTTTCCTACGGCAAGGGTTTGCAATCTTTGACAGGTGACATGCCTTTCTCAAATTAAGGTAGAGCTTAGGGGGACCCAAGAAGAAGGTGCGTAAACTCAGCAGAGCCAGAAGCTGAGAACCAGCTGCCTCTCTCAGGTGACACCCTCAAGATGCTAGGTCCCCCTGCTTCTGAATGTCATCCAAAATCTCCTGCCATAGTATTTTTTGCACCTGCTTAGGAGGGTGATGACTTGTCCTTAAGCAGCTCCAGGGAGTGTTGCAGCACTCGAGTCTTCCATAAACAGTTGTGGAGATGGAGTAGTGCCCTTTGGGTCCACCATTTGCTTCTGTTTTCTGTGTGAGATGTCAGAACAGACTCAGTAAGCCACAAAGCACGACAAGAAGTCACTTACAGAGACAGCATGTGTCTTTACCTCCACGAGTAAGAGGGGAAGACATAAGAAAGGAAAAAGTCCGTATTCTTTGTGGACATCTGGTGTACAGGCTGTACCGTCAAAGTCATGTTAAAACATAATCATAAACTTGACAAAGTCAAGCAGGACTTCTACATACATGTCGCTTCCCCTACCAGATCTTTATGCTGTACCTTAAATTCTTTTCTAATATTGTTACTGTTCCTCTGATTCTGTGGTTAATTTTTCATCAATTTTGATCTCATTTGGGAACTGTCTGTAGACATTGCAATGTTAAAGAGTAAGTTTATTATTCAAAACTACAAAAATCACTTGTTCATTAACTAGTAGTTGACGTGATCGGAAGTTTAAGTTCTGTGATTAGTTGCCTGATTTTTGACTCCCATTACTTATGTTCTACTTGGAACAGAAAACAACTGCCACTCTTTTCCCAAAGCAAATGGATTTTGTAATTACAGGAATTTTATCAGTGTATATAAAACCTATTTTTCAAAAATAGTTAGAAAAAAATCTGATCAGAAAAATTTTTTGGCGTGCTCATAAAAATGAAGTAAGGAGGGATATGGAAATTATGATGGGTAGTTCAACTTAGAAGCAGATGGACTGGTTTTCAATGTTAGGTATTTTTCACTCTGTACACATGCTGCAATGAGTGTTTCTCAAAGGATAAGCCTGATTGACCCATGATTTCTATTTCACAGCTGGATATCATCAGATATTTTCCTCTCCCTTGTTTCCACTTTAAGAAGTGATACTGTGGTGTTATAAAAGGCTTGTGCTACTTTGGACTAAGTGGAATCTAATAACAGCTTCCACTCAGCAGATGACACTTTAATATCCTTTTAAAAATGGAATCTGAAGGAGTTGTTTATAGATGTAAGCTGGAATGAATGAGGATGGCTCTTCTGTTATTTCTTTCCCTGGGATTTTTTGTCTGCTGGTCAGAAAAATGACTGTGCTCACAGGTGCCTGTTTTGAATAGGTGTCTGGAGGTCCCAGCTGTGTAGTACTGATGGGATTAGAGCCACACTTTGTCTGCTTGCGTGTCAGCTTGGTTCATCTAGATGAAAGAAAAGCCTTGAGCTGCTGGGATGATACAGAGAGTATGCTGCGAATGACCAGCTCAGAGCAGCTCTGGGCTGGGGACTGACTCTTCCCTCCTGACTCTGGCTATTCCCCAGGTGTTAGAGGATGGGAGTGAAGCTGGGTGAGCATTTCAGTTTGGAAGCGGTGGTGGAATAATGGTTTTAGCATAGAGCTGGAACATTTTGAGAAAAGCGGTGTCAAATAAGCTGTTATTCACAGCAGATTTTACAAGGTGAATGAACAAAGTGGCTGATATATTTGGGAGAAAGCAGAGTTGCCTCAACAGATGACTGATGCTAGTGACTAACCTGAATACCTGCATGCACCAAGTGTATTTGAACTTGGGCTGGCTGGAGGGAAGATCGTGCAAACCAATGGTGATGGTAATACTTTTGGGAAGGAGTTGATCTTAGATGGATCCAAGGTTAGCACGTGCATGTTTCTCCATCAGTGACAGTGGAATATTTGAGTGTAATTCTTGGCTAGCTTGCTTTTTCTGTGATGCTTTTTTTTTGCTACACAGAACAGGTATGGGATTCATCTGTCCAATACACTATTTGTCCTGGACTCTCTTCTTAGTCAGTGGAAACTTAAGGAAGGTATCTTAAAAGAGATCATATACATCGTGCCCTACAATTCTTCTAGTGTCTCCACTGACTATAAAGGCAGCCTCATTTCTAATCATGCAGAAGTTTGCTTTGAAATCTAACCTGACAAGAAATAGTGGGAATGCACCTCCAGATGGTGTTATTAGCTTCTCAGGGCTCTCCTCTCCTTCATGGTTGGCCTTTGAAGGAGGATGTGTGTTAGAAAATGCTAATGGTTTTCTTAATGACTGAAGGAAGAGGCAAGTGGAAAAGAAAACAGCAGATCTTAGTCTGGTTTTGCCTTTACCATGATACATTGTGAAATAATCTGAATTGGACAGAGAAATAGAGAAATTGTAATTGATTGATTGTAATAGAGAAAAAGGAGATGAGGCATCAGAGATTGTGCATCTGTGATTTTCAGCACTGAGAAGTATTTACTAGAAATCAAAAGATGGGTTGATCATTTGGGTCTGAATTTTGGAGTACTTCCTGCTTTTCACATGTTCTAGTACAACGATTAAAATTTTAGATGTGACACAAAAAAAAATGTGATGTGTTTGAATGCTTGCTCCAGAAACATACTGTCTCCTGTCATGAGAAGCCCAAGGAGATGAAGGGTTTTCACTAGTTTACCAACCTGGCAGATGTTTGAAATTTGATCCGTAAGTAAGAAGTTTTAAATTTTCTAAGTATTTCACTTAGAGAAACACAAGCCTGATTTGTTTGACTGTAAGAGGTAGGTATGTAATGATTCATGCTACTTGTATTCAACTGATGGCACTTGATAGGTATGTGTGTAGTCTGATAGAAAGTACACTTCTGTAAGCCCAGAGTGTTCCCTAGTATGTTGTCTGGCCAACTGTATTCTTCCCTAGGTGATATTTCAGTTATGGACCTGGCAGGAATTGTCATACATTAACCCTGTCAATTTCAGAACCATACCTCATTTTTTTTTTGCCTTTTCTGTGTTTTCTGATGCTTGTAGTTTAAAGATGAGGTGTCTTGTGGATTTGTTTTTGGAAAGTTTAAAACAATTTTCTAAAGAAAATGCTGTGAATTCAGATACTACTTTGAACCAGAGGGGAAAATTTATATTGAAGATATCATGGGTTAACCCTGGTGGGCAGCTAAGCACCACACAGCTGCTCACTGACTTCTCCCTCCCTCCACCCTAGCAGAGCAGGGAAGGAGGAAAGGAAGAATGAAAGGAAGAAAACTTGGGGGTCAAGATAAAACAAACAAACAAAAATGTTTAAAAAGTGAAGGGTGAGTGGAAAGAGAGAAAAGAAAACAAAACAAGTGATGCAAAGGCAATCACTCATCACTTTCTGTGGATTGACCAATGCCCAACCAGTTCCCAAGCAAAAAGATGGCTAACCTCCCTAAACCCCCCTCTTTTCCCTTTTATTGCTGAGCGTGAAGTTATATGGTATGGAATATTGATGTTACATGGTGTGGAATATCTCTTTGATTAATTTGGGTCCCCTCCCAGTCTATTGCACACCCACCAATCTATTCACTTGGGATGGGAGGGGTGGGGTGGAAGGGGGCAGAGTGAGAAACAGAGAATGCCTTGTGTGCTAACACTGTTTAGCAAAAGCTAGAGTATTAGTGTGTTATCAGTACTGTTTTCATTAAAATTCTAACACACATCACCATATGAGCTGCTATGAGAAAAATTAACTCTATTCTGGCCAGGCCCAGTACAATCTCCACCCCTTATTCCGTACCGTTTACAACCTACTTGGATGTAAATGGCACTATCCAATACATCCTTATTAACCACCAGCCCCCTTCCCATCCTTTGATTCATACAGATATACCTTTCCTTGGTCTACAAGTCATCGCTGTGAAATGTCCATAATGTGTCCATAGCATGTCCACTGTGTTCATTTAGTCCGTGACTTGGGTTCTCTCTGTTATGGGATTGCTCTGAATGGGAGAGGTGTGTTGGGTTGGGTTACCAAAACCAGCTCAGGTTAAGTCACTCCTGCACTTCTTCAGCTTTTGCAAGGCTCTTTCTCTGCTGCTTTAGGTGGTTCCTGCTGTGGTACTTCCTAAAATAGACAACTCAAATAATGGGTTGTTTTCCCCCAGTTTTAAATCTCCTTGAGGTACACATAGGATTTCCTCATCGTCCTGCGTTACCCACCAAATATACCAAGCCCTTGAACAAAAGCAATCCCACACATAGGTTTGCCTTTTCCCAAAGGAGAAGCAAACCGTCCTGTCTTTCCCAGCCAGTTCCCCACACGCATTACAGGTACCTTGTCTCCTTTTACAGTATGCAAGGGTTTTGTTTGGTCAGGGCCTGGTCAGTTACCTGATCCTCTGGTATTAACTAGCCAAGTGGCTTCTGCTAAATTTGCATCCTGCTGCTTATATGTCCCAGTGCCTGTCCCTTTCAGTATGGTCTTTAACAGTCCATTGTATCTTTCAGGTTTTTGAGTGGCTAGTGTGTGATAGGGAATGTGGTACACCCAATCCATGTTCCTTGGCCCAGGTGCTAATGAGGTTGTTTTGGAAATGAGTCCCATTGTCTGACTTAATTCTTTCTGGGGTGCTGTGTTGCCACAGAACTTGCTTTTCAAAGCCCAGAATGGGGGCTTTGGTTTGGGCAGTGGTTTGGGTTACAGGGTATGTTTCCAACCACCCAGTTGTTACTTTTACCACGGTAAGCAGGTGATGTTTGCCTTGGTGGGTTTGTGGCAGTGTGGTATAATCAGTCTGTGAGGCCTCCTCTCACTTGCATTGCAGCCACCATCCTTTAAACCAGACAGGCTTTACTCATATGGCTCATTTGATTATGGTGCATGTTTCACATTCATGAATAACCTGTGCAATGGCTTCAGTGGCTAGGTCCACCCCTTAATCTTGAGCCCAAATGTGCATTGCATCTCTTTCGGGATGTCCTAATGTTACATGGGCCCACCAAGCTATAAATAGTTCTTGCTTATGTTCCCAGCATTGGAGCAACCAGGTAGAAATTCTCTCACCTGGCTGATGGGCGAAATCTTTTTGCCTGTGTTGGAGCTTGGTCATGGTTAGGAACCAGGGATAATTTTTGCATCTTTTGTGACTTATCTCTCTTTCCTCACCTGTCCTGCTGCTGAGTAGGCTGCTTCTTCTGATTATTCATCTCTCCCCCTCTCATGAGGAACTTTTTCTCCAAGCTGACCTCTGCTGCTTCTGTTTCTTCTTGACCACAGAAGCAACTATTATAGTTGAGGGTTAGGTCTCTGGTTTAGTTTCAGTACCCATTTATGTGGCCTCATAGCAGAAGACCTTCTTGCCCCTTTGAAGGCACTCAATAGACATGGTCCAGGCCCCAACACAGCTTTAGAAGTCACTATGTTAACGTAGAAAGTGTTACCAAGCTTGCGTCAGACAACAGGAACATGAGGCACTAAGGAGGAGTGGACAAGATTGATGAGTGTTGGAAGCACAGGCCTTAATTCTTGGCAGAGTTGTTTGGAAGCTCTATTCAAAGTGCAGATGTTGAAGATCAGGATTAAAGGATAGGCACACTGATGTAGCCACTTGGCGTTTCATGGGTCTTGGAAAGCAAACCAGAAAGGGAAAGATAAACAGCCATATTAAAACATCTCTTTGAAAGCAAAACCTATGTGGTTCTGTAAAGATTCTAATATTTATTTTTATATTATTTGCATGTCATCATTGCAGCTGTGCATGTGAGAGTCTGAAATACAGTATTATCTTGAGGATCTGTGCTATCTTAGAAGAAAAACTCTTCAGCCTTTGAGGAGATGTGAATACTTAGGAGGCTGCTGAAACAGGCAATATCTTGAGTGCCTTTCTAAAGCAAGTCTTGATTTACTGTTTTCTCTGAAGAGAGAATTGCATCCCAAGCTTTTTGCTTAACATAGTGTTGCCTCTGCTGCCATCTCTGTAGCTGCTGTGATTGTACCACAGCTCACAAGGCCTTTGGAAGTAGACTGGGAAATGTTCATGTTAGAGGTCAAGATTGGTGACAGCCTGGTTTGCAATGATCATGCCCTGGTGGATTTCACAGTCTTGAGGGAAATGGGCCAGATGAAGTGTAGAGTCAGGTCCCCGAATTTTAGGAGAGCAAACTTTCATTTGTTTAAGGATTTAGTGGATAGAACACCTTGGGAAACTGCCCGCAGGCATAAAGGAGCAGAACAGAGCCGGTAGCTCTTTAAGGACATTTATTTTAGAGCGTGAGAGCTCTCAATTCCTATGTGTAGAAAATCAGGCAAGGAAGGCAGGATACCAGCATGGCTAAGTAAAGGTCTCCTGGTCAAAAGAAAGTGTAAGATGGAAGTGCACAGGCAGGGATGTGTATTCTGGGAAGAATATAGGGAGGCTGCCCAGATGTGTAGGAATGCGATCAGGAAAGCTAAGGCATAGCTGGAGCTGAATTTGGCAAAGGATGCGAAGAATAATACAGGTATGTTGGTGAGAAAAGAAAGATTAAAGAAATGTTCACACACACCCCCCTGATAAATAAGACAGGAAAACTAATGGCAACTGACATGGACCTATTTTGTCTTTTTAATTTTTATGGGGACATTAGTCATCACTGGAATCAGTCTTTTATCCCCATACGAACTAGAAGAAGGTCACGTCTATCATGTGAACGAAAAAGCTGTTCTCTAGTAGCAGCTCCTTCAGCTCACTAAAGGAGGTTTGGTTTGCTGGCAGAAGAGCTTTACTTTTTAGGTCCTGCCAAGCAGAAATGTGTTACCTGCTCCCCGTGAAAAGTTGGAGACTGGTAAATGTTAAGTGAGAGAACAGGCTTCTGTAGCAATTCTGTTCCCCGTTGTATGCATTGGCTGTTCCCTTTCATTAGAGATGTATCTAACAAAATTGCAGCTGTCCTTGCTGCTGAACTGAAAATTTATTGCTTGCATGCACTGAAGATATTTTCTACTGATAAAATTTTCCCATTCTAGAGACAGCAAAATAGAGCTAGAACATTATTTTGTTGAGAGAACTATCCTTATGAAATATTTCTTCTCAAAAACCATGTTATGTCACACAGGTTGGGAAGTACTTAGTGTTTTTACAAAATTTAGCATTCAGACCCATTCTGCTTCAGAGTAATACTCTAATATGAATTAATTAAGCTGATTTTTGGGGGAAGTGTGTTTTTTGTTTGTTTTTCTTAAAGAAGAATCACTGCTAACAGTATCGAATTGTTCAATATAATGCCCTTGTATCAAGATAACTGTCCTCACTTAGGGTGTTTAAGGCAATTAAATTCTCTTAGCCACTGAGCTATCTTCTCCTTTTGTACAATTTCTCCATTCAGCACACTGTTAAGTTGTATTTTTTTTCTCTACTGACTGTTTGCAAGCAAATACCTGTGTGTGCATGGAAGGTCCACAGCCACCTTTTATGGCATTTCAACTGAGAGGTGAAGAGCAATGCTGAGCAGGAAATCAGTGTCAAATGTAAGAGTTCATTTGTGATTGGGGTGGTGGTATTTGAGGATGCAGTGTCACCAGCCAATTTGTAAACTTGACACAACTGAGGTTTTCTACACACAAGCAGTGCTTTGTGCAGTCAGAATACTCCAGGAAGGAAAACAACTATTTTGTAACAATAAGAATTCAAAATTTAGCCTTCATGGACATTGTTCAGAGTCCTTTAATTTTGTTATCTCTGACTCAGCGTACTTGAAGATATCAAGGAACATGTCAAACCCCCTTTCCCGTGGTTGTTAGATTCATTGACATTCAGCTTTATTTTTCTTGAAAGAAGCTGAAGGGTCTATAGAAATTTTGGAACAAAGAAGCTCAGTAATCCTGTACAAATGTTGCTATGGCATTCCTTAGACTTCCAGTGATACTGCTTTGAATATAAATGGGATAGGACTTGATCAACAAGGGCACTTACCATTTGTCTAGATGCTGTGGGTCTTGCTATTCTTTGTTTCCCAGATGTGCTGAAAACATGACTCACTTTGCAGAAGCATAAAATTACTAATAAGTTTACTAATAAGTCATGATGTTCACTATTGGCTACAGTTCTGCAAGTGAGATCCCCATTCTTCAAATGAGAGCAAACAAGTTTTCTTCTCATTTATCTGATTTATTGCTTTTGGAGTTGAGTAGGGACCTGTGCCTTGAGTTTCAGAAGAAAAGGAGTCTTGTGGTGGACGTGTCCACACAACTGCTCCAGCACCAGCTACAGTGTAATGTCAGCTCAGCTGCCTTCCTTTAAAACCAGATAGATTGGGAGCGATATTGGCCCACTCCACAGGAGAATGGAGCTGAGCAAAGCTGTCTGCAAAAATGAGATACATGAGCTTATTCTGAGGTAAGGCTAAACTGTTTCTAATATTCAGGCTGGCTAATTGAAAGTTACTGTGGTATAATTGTATTACACTGCATTGGTTTAATGGCTTACTGATCTACAGATTGAATTAGCATCTTTTTATTTGTAGTTCATTTACCATAGGAATAAAGGTTATGGACTAATGTTGTATAATTATAAGGGAAATTGCTGTTTTAGAGATACCTAAGTTTTTTCCAGGGAATAATTAGTAAAAAATTATTATCTTGCTGCTTGGCCAGATTAATACAGTTCAGTCTCTTGCCACTTAATGGTATTGAACATAAGAGTTTTTTGACAACATTATGTAGGCTGTTTACAGGGAGGCTTTTTTTACTGCCGTTCCCACTCAAACACCAGCTGCTTTATCTGGGTCTGGAAGCAATGATTTAAATAGCAATAAAACATTACTGTTGAGGAATTCTATTCTAGGTCTGTGGTTTAGCTGTAATTTTGTTTTTCCTTTTGTTGAATTTGAAGGTTAGTATTTTTCAGTGTGTTCAGTGATTTGGCTGGAGAAGGAACTCTGTTCCTACTGGAACACTACGTTTCATTAGACTGAAGTTTAGCAGAACATTGCTGCAGCTTAGCAATGACCACTCCCACGTATATTTGCCAGTAAAGCAGTTAATGGCCATGCGCATCTAGATTTTCATCTGCATTTTGAAATGTATTAATAATAGTAGGATTTATATGTTTGATTTAATAGTAGGATTAATTCTCAAAGGATTAGGAGCTAGTTCATTGCTGCAGAGTTTGATGGAAAGGAGCACATCTTTTTTTTTTTTTTTTTTTTTTGAAATCAGCACGGACTTTGCTGGGGGTGTGAATTACTAAACTGATCCATTCTTTAAATCAGCAGGAGTTTTGCTGGGGACTGCAATGTTAGGGAAGGTATCTTTGTGGGTTTTGTATTAATTTGCTTTGCTGTTAAGAATTAGTTATTCAAGAGAGTTGACTAACCAGGGCGCCAGACAAACTGCAAACTCTGCTGCTGCTCATGCAGGTTTCTGTCTTTTAAGCTGCTCCCATGCATCATTTTGCTTACTTCTAAAGCTAGCAGCACAGTATGTCTTTCCAAAAGCACAGCTTGCTTCTGCGTTGTGGGGAAAAAAAAAAA